>CANNWQ010000059.1:0-18147 GCA_947532105.1 Athrips mouffetella | reverse complement strand
GTGTTATGCTTAACTTATTTTGTTGAGTTTGACTCGCACTAACCGAACGAATAAATAATAAGTCAAGAAATATTAACTGCGCTCAAAAAACGACCCACTGAAAGTCGTTCTATAAGAAGAAGTCATTCCACGGGTCAATTCCTCAACTACTACTAGCTGACATTGCAGCACGTGCGCAAACCAATCCCTGCTCTCGTTCTGAATTTGAACCAATTGATTCATATTTTGAATATATGTCCTTTTGGTTTCACAAAGGGCCTCTTTTTATTTGGAATTTGTTCTGAGTTAGTGTTCCTGACTTATTATTTATTTGTAGCACTAACCACTTTTAATAATTTGTTATTCTTCTATCATGTTATATTTTATAGTTTTCTACTTGTATCTGTTGCCATTTTACTTAATATAATTTTTCTTTGTAAGGAAGGAAACCCTTTTATTAAAATCTTTTCAATTTATCATTATAATATAACACATACTCTGAAAATTTCAACCACCTAACTATATCCATTCAAAACATACATTAGACAACAAAGGGTCCCCCTGGCATCTTTTGGGTATTGATGGAACAATAAAAAACACAGTGAAGGGAAAATGTTTTACTTACCTATTTAAGTGTTTGTCTTGTCCTAGGAATATTCAATGGATATTTACTCTACAAATCTGAATGATTATGATGATTCTTAACAATGTATCTATATGGTATTGGCAGAATTTTATTGTGCCAACACAAAAGCCACTGATCATGAAAATGACAAATGAAATATTATTATCTAATGCGCAGGTCAATAGTCCCTTGAATGCGTTGAATTTTCATACTTCTAAGTCAACTCAATGAAAATATATTATTAAAGAAGAACTGTAGATACAAGGATGTTTACATATATATATATGAAAAGCCAGGCTTTTGTGCCTTCAAAAACCAATAAAAGTTAGATGGAGATACTTTCATTGCCTTATAACACCAAGAAAGGCCAAATATGAGAGACACATTTCGGGAACTTTGTGAAGAAAGAACAGAAAAAAAGCTGGTAGGGATGCTCTTGGTGCCTTCAGTTATTTGAACTTGAATATGACCCAGTTATGAATTCCTCTTCAGACTATTGGTGCCTTGGGGTATAAATAAAGATTAGATATGAAGGAAGACGAACAAAGACCAGATGAAGGAAAGCGGCCTCTGGCTACCCTAACAATCCTGAGTTTTTTTATGTAAGCCTTTACTATTACTGTAAATATAAATCAATAAAGAATAATATTAATTACTTATTTTGATTTTTGTGTACTTTTCGCGTTGTATATAAAAAAGTTGAAAGCAATGTTTTGTTTTGGTTAATTTGCAATTTATAGCCCCTTCAATTTGTGCCGATTGTATGTTTTAGCTTTTGTACTTGTTACATCCCGTGTCTCTTAGCAAGTCTAGGAGTTATGCCAAGTACTACTCTCCTCCAAACGGGGTCTTTGATTCTTACTCAGTCTGATTCCTTTACCCCTAAAATACTTCTTCCCACAGCTCTCTGGAACTCCAGTATACAGAAGATATATCACAAAACAAATATACTAAACTTACTTATCCAAATCACAGTATCTTGAGTTTTGGTCTGTCTGCTTGTTTATAGGTTCGTTTGAGCATCACACATAAACTACTGAACCAAATTTTAATTATTTTTAGGGTTCCCAAAATGATGCGACTTCTTATGTCTGTCATACTTGCCCAACTTTATTGTTATTGTATTAGCGCAAGTAAAAAAAATAAGAGAAATTAATTTTATGCACGATATAAGCTTTCAGAAAGTTTGTAGAATATTTTACAGTTTTATGCATGATTTTCATTGATCTATTTTATTATAATTATCTATGAGTATAAATAACATCTATCAGCAGAACCCTTGCATAAAATAATTCTTTTTTCATTTTAGTACTTACAATGAGAGACTTTCCTGTGAATGTTCCTCACAAATTTTATAGATGGCAATGTGAGTATGCTCGAGGTTCAAAACTCTTTGTAATTAGCTAAAAGATTTTTTTACTATACTATTGGACAAAAGAGAATGTAATTATAAATTTTATAGACAGAAAAAATAACTTAGACTAAATTTCCTCACACATGCTTACGGTGAGTCCGAATTTACGAATTAACTAAAGTTTACGTAGGTATTTGAATCATCGTATTTTATCACTTATTTCCTCTGGCTAAATAAACGAATTAATTTTTGTTCTTCCTTCGATATTCATCGACATAACGATGACTTGCGGACACAATTTTACTGATCTAATCATGGAAAGAACCACCAATGCTTGTAAGCGTTGCAGGCGTTGCATTTGCTGTGGTTCGTGACCGCAGTATGTAAGATACAATACACAGAAAGATGCTGCTGCCCTTTCTCCGGTTCATAGACCCTTAGTCGCCTCTTACGACAACCGCGGGTTGGGATGGGGTGGTACTATTCTTTGCCGGCATCACACGGGCGCATGGGTATGATTACCATTAAGACCTAGAATTCATTCATACCGTCGGTGAGTTGGGGACACTTACCAATCGCGCACGCTGGAACCTATTTGAAGAAAACTGGTGTATACTTTTCACTCACTATCATTATCGCCCAGGAATCGCCAAATGAAACAATGAATATTGTTTCATTTGGCGATTCCTGGGCGATTCTTTGGGTCTATCCCACCTTTATAAGAGCATTTGCACTCATTTTAATTTAGCCGCCATACAGTGATCTAGGCTCCTGGGACCAATTCTTGAATATCACCGGGTGATAAAATATCACTCAAAAAATTCAAAATCATATATTTTTCTTTTCAAAAGTTAAGATTGATCTTCGTAAAATATAAAGCAGTCCTTGATTGTTCGTTTTCATGTATTCTAATTTACCTTTTAACAGTTAATCAGGGTGAATGTGAATTTTTAAAGTCTCAAAAGTGATATTTTATCACCCGGTGATTTTCAAGAATCGAGTACCTGAACTTGCGATTCTATATAAAATATGTAATTATAAAAAAAAAAACACTTAAAAAAAGGAAAAAATAAAAGGAACCGATTTTGATGAAACTAACACTGATATGACAATCCCTAATTTGACTGCTTTATTTCTTTTTATTGCGATGTTTTTTAGTCGTTGAGATATGCATGGGGAAACAAATATGCACTTATGAAAGTGAAGTTAGTAAGGTAAGTACCTACATTTGTTTAGAAGGTTGTACAGACCCGTATTATATTACTCTGTGTACAGACTAAGATACGCGAAAATGTGTATATTTTCAACAATTTTATACATCATACAAAATAACTCTGGCCTTGACCGTTGATTCGCAGAACTCAAAAAAGTTATTGCAGGGGGGTGCGAATCATTCATTGGCTATCCGCTTGTCACAAATGCGCAGAAAATAGCTGTCAGAGCTAAACAAATTCTGTGCATGTTATACATAGTAGTTGAATCGATGACCTCCTTTTTAGAGTTCTGATCCAAAATGGTAAAAACGGAACCCTTCTGGTGCAACTTCATTTGTCTGTCAGGGGCTATTCACTTGAAATTTGGAATAGTTTTAGAATATGATTGCCCATCTAAATTTTAAACAAGAGTTAAAATACTATTATTTTAAAAATATCATTATGGTTTCGGCGGGTACCCTCGAAAGTGATTAGAAGCATTTTATAGCTCTGCTGTTATTTTATTTGAAATAAATAGTTTTTACATATATGTATTAAAATTAAACTATGTAGGTTGAATATAATTTAACTCACACACTCACTTTCACCACTAAAATATGGACAACACAGCAGAACAGCTTATCAAGAGCATAGAGGAGCTGTCAGCCGTGTTTTCAACAAGGATGGGTGAATTTCACTAATCCTACTATGAAGAATTTGGCAGCAGAGTTTTCATCCTTCAAGACCTTTGTGTGGAAGTCTCTCAGCATCCTCAAATCGCAGGTGGAGCTTCTGGTCCTCGGTCTGGACCGTATGGAGACGCAGTCACGTAGGAAAGTTCTCTTTCATGGTATTAAAGAGGAACCTCAGGAGGTTGTGCTGAAGAAGATTATCACCGTGATAACCAACCAAATGAAGTTGGCAGGTATTAGTCCCAATGAGATTGAGGCTTGTCACAGGTTGGGTGTTAAGAAGGACTCAGCCCGCCCCGTGCTTGTTCGGTTTACCTCAGTGCGGCCTCGTTCCGAGATATGGAGGAGCAAGACGACGTTAAAGGGTTCCAAGGTCACTATCACCGAATTTTTGACTAAGACCCGGCAGGATGTATTTCGACCGCCCGTAGATCATGGAATTGCACCCCAAAAACTCAACTGCGCAACAGTGATTAAACAATGTTTCCGTTTGGAGTTTTCTGCTCGTGTCTTCCCAATTTTGCCGGAGTATACTTGCTTTTTATATGTAGGGTATGCACAATTTTTTTTATATTCCTTTTGTGATTTTCCACATATCGTGCATAGATCTCACTTAATTTAAACTTTTTATGTTTATAATAAATCGATCGCGATGTAAACACGTCAAATGTCAGCTGGCTGAAAACGTCACTGCGTCTTGTTTTGACGTTGCGTTTTGTTCTATGTTAAGGCCCCAGTTCACGTTGGGCCAACCGTTGGCCGCGCCGGCTCGGCAAGCTTGATGACAGTGCTTTTAATTTTTATTTCCAGCTGCACCATATTTGAAAAAAAAAAAAAATTTACTTATTTAAAACACGGAGCAGAGAAGGGGAGAGGAGATGTTGATATCAGTCGAGCCGTGACTCAATCAATTGAGCTATGACGTCACGAAAGGGGGCGGGGCATACGCCATTTCCTCTTTGAACTTACCAGTGATCACATCGAAACACGCTCTGCAAAAAATTGTTTAAATAGTTGGAAAAACAACCTTCACTATGAAGTGTTGTGTGCCTTTGTGTTTAAATTCGTCATAAAGGCAAAAAGAAACTGCATTTAGTGTCTTTTCACTTGTAAGTAAGATTTTTGTAAGAAAAATTCACAAAATAACATCAAGAAAATAAAATGGCGGCTTACGTTTCGCGGAGCGGCTGCAGCACGATCTCTAGCAGTGAGAACGTGACGGTGACCGGTGGGAAGGAGGGGTATTGGATAGATCATGCGATCGTTCGAAGTGAGTGTGTGTTTGTAATGAATAGCGCGCGAGATATTAATGAATAACCACTGTGCCCCCTAATTTACTCTGCCCCTTCTTCCAGGCAACCTTACCATCCCTAATTGGTCTATTTTGGCAAGCCAATTCTTTATATTAGTTTCGTGGTTATCAGGGTCAAAAACAGGAATTATCTTCTCACCAGATATTGATTTCAACGGCCTTGTGGCGGTGCCATGGGATGTACAAAACTTGTCTACCATCTTTTCAAGTTTTTGACTAACTAACCTCTCGAATAGCACATTTGGCGGCTCATCATCCGAATCATGTTGATTTTCGAGAGCCTGTGTGTCGTTAATTCGTAAGGGCTCCACATGAAAGGTCCCGCTTGTAGCTGCAGCACATTTTGATAGCCGCGACCACAGAAAAATAAAGGTACTTAGAAGGAGGATTATAGAAATAATTCGTCACTAGGTGGTGTAGGCGTTTTCCTATGGATTTGACAGGTTATTTTGAATGTTTTCTATGGATCATCGATGATGGGGTTGTGACATGTTGGCAGTTTGTTACTTGAATTTTTTTTTATGTATTTGGAACCCATGCAATATAATTAATTCTGTAATAAAAAGCAAAGTTTATTTGTTTTCATTTTTAATAAGGCTGTGTATTAACGTGCCACCAAATTTGAGTAAATTTTTACTATATAATATTTACCAAATTTTATCTACCAAAATGGATGAATGTACACCAAATTTGCTTCTGGCGCTTCGCAGGCCGCTGCCGCGGCACGCTCGCTCCACTCGCTCGGCTCGTGCGTTGTGGTCGCTAGATAACCTAACACAACCTGTCCGAACCGGTTACTCAAATTTGGTTTACGTTCAGCCAATTTGGTATACATTCATCCATTTTGTCTGAAGTGTATTGGGGTATAAAAAAATATTTTGGGAATCATTTAATTTGTTGCCGTTTAATAAAGTTTAATAAAGTACAATAATTGGTTTTAAACTAAAATAATAAAAAAAGAAACTTCTTAATGAATATATTCAGTATAGATTATTTTTAAGTTAGTTTTTTGTATAAATCACGGTCTTCGTACTTATGTACGTTAAATGGTTAAATGAGTAATACAGGGTGATAATTTTATTGCGTGCCATAGCTTAGGGGGTGTTTCAGTAACGATAAAGGAACACAAAAAAAAACCTTAAAAAAATTCAACAAAAAATCATGAAAATTTTAAAATTAGCCCTACGCAGAGACCCGACCAGATGACCCGACCGAGGCTGCACTTTAAACGAGCCAGCCGCTGTTAGTTTTGGAATTTACATCCAATTTTTAAGTATGATTATTGAAAAAATGGAAAGCCTAATTTGGAATAACGCGTTGTATATTTACTGCTTCCATAGGCTGTAGTGTATGTTAACATTACATTTCACATAATTAACGTAGAACACGGCAATTGTCGTTGTAATAGCAACACCGTAGGTCACTTACCTAAATACTCGCCGGCGGCGGCGAGCACTAGCTCGGTCATACAATTTGGTCGAGCCGAACGAAACATCTCGTCGCAGAATATTGGTGCTTTTTCTATTATACGATCCACGTTAAACATTTCCAACTCTGTTTCTATGCCATTAAGTCACTGATTTGTATTATTCTACTGATGTAGTATTGGGTAAAAGAAACACATATGCAGCGACATTTAAATTTTTAATGAATAGTTAAATGCGTTGGCAAACAATATTGATCAATGAAGAAATTAGTAAAATAGTGTAGTTAATTAAGTAATATTCGCGAACCTACCAATTATTATTAAAGTTTTTTTTTTCTGTATGCATCTGGGTGTAAGCCCGATATTCTAGTTTTACCTTTCATTAAACGTGGAACCTACATTATAAGTTTCTAGACCAAAAGGTTGGGGCTGTGCACTGATATTTAAGTCGGTTTATCCTCTTATTTACCTTATAAAAATAGATAACACAAAAATAGAATCTGCAACAACATATAAAAATAAAAGCCTCTAACAATATGAAAATTCATTTTTATTGACAACTTGAAATCAACGTCAAATAATTTTGTGTACGCGACTGTACAAAGAAAAAATGTATGACGAAATTAACATGCATTTTTAACATACTTCTACTAGTTAAACCAGACCGAAGTTATTATGGTTTGAGAAGACTATTTGTTGACTATTTTTTGACATCAGAATCAAACAGAAAAACCTAAACGTTCTGCAGGAATCTGCGTCCTTGAAATGCTATGCACAGAATCCTCAGCAAGCTACCCCTGTAACTCTGAAATCCTTGAACGACTATTTTCGAGAATTTGGAAGTCAAGACGACTATTTCATGACTATTTTTTTAAATAAAAACCAAGTCGATAGTCCCCACGGTTTGCTTGCATCAGAGCTGAGGATTCTGTCTATAGCCTATGCCCATAATCCTCAGCAAACCATAGCTACAACTCTAGAATTATAACGCGACAATTTTTTCCTTATGGTGACTATTTATGACTATTTCATGACTATTTTTTTGGCATCGTCAAAATAAATTTTAATGCAGTTTTTTCTCTGAGGATTCTGTGTTGAGGGACATTTAACACGTTATGCTCCCTCTATCTATATAAATATAGAGCCAACTATATTTATTTGAAAATTAAAAAAATAACAATAGGTATTCATTTGCATACCTACTTATAATCAAATTAAAAATAAGAGGCATTCCGCCATTCCTACTATGAGAAGTAGGTATGTTGTTCACGATTTTGTTTGCGATGAGGTAGGGTTGCTGACTTCCCGCTCTCTATGTACTGGGTGTTTATTGCCAAAGCTTAGGAGATGGTTCGGTAACGATAAAGGAACACATTTTTTTTAAAAAGATCCTATTGAAAAAAACTAAATCTCCTTGACACTAAAACTTGAAATTGAAACTAAACTAACGCAAAAAGAAACAGATTCAATTATGTATGTGCCTACCTTATCCACTGATACTTGCGCGCTGGTTTGATGATATGGGTAATTGCGCTCCGCGTTAGTTTAGTTTCAATAGAGTTTAAAAAAAAATAATAGTAGGTATTTTTTCATATCTTATTGTGTTCCTTTATCGATACTGAACATCCACTACGCTATGGCACGTTATTAAATTAAGACCCTATATACTACTTACTTGCTGAAATCTGGAAGACGGTTCTTGAACATAACTCTGGCGAGATTGTCCACTGCATACTAGGTGGCGCTACTACAAACAACATAACTAAAAACTACAAATATTTCTCCAAATAAATAAAATATTCACGATATTCACTTAATTTATATCAAACTATTGTAAAAGCTAAAGCCAGAAATGTAAATTGAGTCCGTGAAAGTAAAAAAGAGAGGTGAATTTCGATCGTCTACAAATATTCCCAAAACCATCTAGCGACATAAAGCAGAACTAATGTTACGGCCACATGCCTACAGTACATCGATAGCAAATTTTATTGAAAAATCTTACATACAAGTGAAAAGACACTTTAAATACAGCTTCTTTTTGCCTTTATGACGAATTTAAACACAAAGGCACACAACACTTCATAGTGGAAGTTGTTTTTCCAACTATTTAAACAATTTTTTGCAGATCGTTTTTCGATGTGATCACTGGTAAGTTCAAAGAGGAAATGGCGTATGCCCCGCCCCCTTTCGTGACGTCATAGCTCAATTGATTGAATCACGGCTCGACTGATATCAACATCTGCTCTCCCCTTCTCTGCTCCGTGATCCAACCGTATTTGTACTGGGCATGGTTCGATACAATAAATTGGATGTGCGAAGGGACCTTGCATTGATATCTTATTTATTTAAAGTACTTCGAGGAAAAATAACAAATCCAAGTTTATTACACTACTACTTAATACAATTAATATTATGTGGTGGTACGGAACCCTCGGTGCGCGAGTCCGACTCGCACTTGGCTGGTTTTTTTTTTAGTTTAAATAAAGTAATATTTTTTGTTCGAGTATTTCTTTTTCCTTTGTAGCTTTAGGGCTCCCGCACACGACCGAGAATCGGTGACCGATTTTATATCGGCATCCCGCTCTGACGTGTTAGCACCTGAATCTTCCGTCCTTGTCCCGGCCGATAATCGCCCACCGATTCTCGGTCGTGTGCGGGAGCCCTTAGGTGACATCAACTAAGTAGGTAGGTACTACTGAACCGATTTTAATGAAACTTGCACTCTACCCTAAGTTGACTAATTCAAATAAATATTATTACCTAGTTCAAATAAAAAAATATTATTGCAATCTGACCTTAGTTCCTGACATATGTGTGGACAAACATACATCCAAACATAGGCTTGCATGTTATTTTATTAAAGTTATTAAACGCACTTGTTGGTTCATATGTTTAGTAGTTATGATATGCGAAAATTGTGTACCTATTTCTGAACAACGTTTTGACAATATTAAATGGCAACAAACACTACGGTTCGTCACCCGCATATGAGCACTGTGTGCGGTGTGTGCGCGCTCAAAGTCGGATCATACCTTGCTCGTATTCACTCGTTCAAGCAACGTGACGTCATCGGTGACGTCACATTAGCGCGCTATCATTGCATACGAAAATGAGGTAGTGCAGTGTGTGCGATACGTCAAATTAAACGTCAAAATTAATTTTGGTTGAGTTTCGTGGGATTTTTTTCGGTTTGTTTGGAGTTCGAAAGCAAACTAAAGAAATGGATACAATTCACAGGGTCCAAATACTTTGTGGCTAAAAAGTACTTTGATTCGAACAGTGACATTGACATAAGAGCAGTCATATCGGATCGTTTAGACATTCGATTGTGTTCGACGTTTGCACGCTAATGAAAACGATCCGACTCGAATGCGCCGATTGCAGCGTTGGTAAAATATTTCCTTAATGAACCGCACTGAAATTAAATGATTCCCAAACGATTTTTTATACCCCAATACACTTCAGACTAAATGGATGAATGTACACCAAATTGGTTATTGGCTGAACGTACACAATGTTTGGGTAACCGGTTCGGTTAGGTTGTGTTAGGTTATCTTGCGACCACAACGCACGAGCCGAGCGAGCGTGCTGCGGCAGCGGCCGGCGAAGTGCCAGAAGCAAATTTGGTGTACATTCATCCATTTTGGTAGTCAAAATTTGGTGGATATTATTTGGTAATAATTTACTCAAATTTGGTGGCAAGTTAATACACAGCCATATTAAATCCAGTAAGTACCTGGGCGACCGAGCTGCGCTCTATAATATCAGAATCAGATATGTTTATTATTCCTGGACATCACAACACAACATATTACAAACATAGTAAAGGAACATAATCATCATAACATCCCATGAAACGTCCACTACAGGACAGGAAGCTCCCTCCAGAATTCTAGCTTTTGCTGGAAAAATGTAGAGGGGAAGTACCATAGTCACCTCGCTTGTTAGCGTTACGGCTGGCATGGACCGCGGTTGAAAAACCTCGTCATTTATGGCCGAAAAAAAATTGGTATTTTTTATTTATCTTTAATGATTCCTGTATATGAGCCAAGTTTCAAGGTACCTTACATATAAGTTTCCCTTGCGAATTATAGAAACGAACTATTAAAATATCATCGGGTGAGCAAGCTATGCTACCCGCCAACAGATGGCGCTGTAGGTTTTTATCTAAAACGCGTTACATTACAAAAATGCTTGAAAACACGGGGAAAACGAATTTTCACAGACATGAGACCTAGCTAGATCGATTTTTCGCCCCCGAAAACCCCCGTATGGTAATTTTCATCATAATCGTTAGAGCATTTTTCGAGAAACCGATTACAAATAGAATTGGCTATGTATGAAATTCTCATAATGCCTCAATATTTTTTTTTGGATATAGGAATAAGGTCCCTTGTTTAAAACAATAATTCTAAGATTTTTCAGGCCAGCCAAAGCACCAACAGTGAGGCTTTTCAGAGTCATACGTGAATGTTCTTTGCCATGCATAAAAAAAGCAAGTCTTTAGATACACTACGGTTTGTTTCTTGAATTCAACGCACACATCACATTCACTGAATATAGTCGGTTTATTTCTATATGCGTGCATTCGTCGAATACAGTTTTAAACCAGACTAGAGCGCGCTTATGTCAATGTCACTGAGAAAAAATAAAATTTTGATTTTGTTTTGCGATTTAAGAAATTATTGAGAGATAATGATTATTCGATAAGATAATTAAATCTAAAAACCCCAAAAAAAGTTGAAAAAAACCCTCTCGAAAACGAGATTGATGACAAATGTCTTATGAATTTGACGTTTCGCACACGCTGCACTACCTCATTTTAGTATGCAATGATAGCGCGCTAAAGTGACGTCACGTCGCCTAAACGAGTGAATACGAGCAAGTTTTGAACCGACTATTAGCGCGCTAAAACCGCACACAAAGCTCATGAGCAGGTTCGTATTCGACGAATGCACGCATATAGAAATAAACCGACTATATTCAGTGAATGTGATGTGTGCGTTGAATTCAAGAAACAAACCGTAGTGCAAACGAATGACATTTGACACATACATAACCTCACTTTTCGTTCTGCGTTCTCGTATACATAGCGATTTTTTTACATTCCCACGGAGTTCGAACGATGCTGAATACCAACGAACACCTTCGCTTCTGACCCTGGATTTGATCACGGAAGCCTACAACACTAACCCTGCTACGAAATCTGGATATGTATAAAACCTGACGATATGGCTGTATTTTTTCGAGCGAATTCATCAAATTTGCCTACAGTTGATATTCTCATGTTAATGGAGTTTATAAAGACAAGCACAATGTTGCTGAAATCACAGGCACAAAAGCTTTGATGTAAGTTGCGTTGGGTTAAGATGCATACCATGGCACATGTCTTTCTTGCAACTTGACTTTAAATTAATTACTTATTTCACAACAGGTCGTCGTGGGAGTCAAGTAAAAAGAGAAGGATATGTCATACAAGCTAAAATTGTTCCGGAGCAAAAAATATCTAACAGGTATTACTTATATTGCAACAGTACACATTAATGAGACATTAGACACAACTGGAGACAAATCATTAGATGGCTGTGCGGCTGCAGCTGGTAAACATTGTATATTGCTTTGATGTTATACCATAATAACATGATACTCGTATTATTGTCCTGTGTGGTGCCGGCAAAGAATAAAACCATCCCATACTTATCCGTGGGTGTCGTAAGAGGCCAATAAGGGAGGATGGACAGCAGCATCCTCCTGTGTATCATACCATTTTACTTACTGTGGTCACCTACACTCGCGGTCTATGGTGCCAGCCATAACATTGACAAGCGAGGTGACTATGGCACTTCCCCTCTGCATTTTTCCAGCAAAAGCTAGAATTATGGAGGGAGCTCCCTGTCCTGTAGTGGACGCTTCATGGGATTAATTATTATTATTGTCTTTCTAGTTACATTTATAATAAAAAATAATGAATGCCTATTTGCTTTTCAGGAGGCTGTAAACACAGAGTTGTGTTTTTATACTGGTTGTAAAAACGAAGTGCCGAGCCTTCCCCAACCAGTGTGCAGAGCTATTAGCTCAAGTCTAGTTTAACTGCTGCACGACAAGACACAGTCCAATGCAAAGAAATTTTCAAAACAAAGCCTTTTCAACTTGGACCAAAAGATCCAGGCTCTTATTGTTTTGCATGATAATGATGAAAATCCTGTTAAATTTAAAAATATTGTTTACTTTGGTTGATTTTGTCTCTGAAGAAAATAATAATTTATATGAAAAGTTTAAAACCTTTAGGGACAAAAAAGTGGAACGAAAAACAGCAGAAATTTATCAAGAAATGATAGCCCAACTCAGAAGAAAAACATCAAACCTAAAAATTTTAAGAACCGCGATCAGCCCATAAAATTATTATGACCTAATAAATATATTTTAGCTTAATTTTGTTTTTCTTGTCTTTAAAATATAAATAAGTGAAAATATTAATATTTTTATGCTATAACACTGCATTTTTTTAAGGTGCCGTACCCAAAGGGTGATATGGGACCCTGTTAATATGCCTCCAATGTCTGTCTGTCAGCGAGCTGTATCCCATGAACCATTTTAGGTTGACAGTATTCATTTTTACAGATTTGGTATATATTTTTGTTGCTGCTATAACAACAAATAAGAAAAAAGTAATTCCCTACTAAAACGAGTTTTTAGGCGATTTTTGCCATATTTTTAGGGTTCCGATACCACACAGTAAAAAAAAGGAACCCTTATGGCGCCGCTTTGTCTGTCTGTCACACCTGTATATCTCAGTAACCACTCATGCTATCGACTTGAAAGAAATAGATTTAGAATATAGTTGCCAAACTTAAATGCATATGAAAGAATAAAAAAAGAATTAGGATTATTAATGTAGAGGGGGCCCGAATAGGGGTGGCAAATTTTAAAATTGTGGTAACTAGGTTGAGTGGGGTATCATATGAAAGGGCTTTACTTGTACATTCTAAAATATATTTTTGTATTTTTTAAGTCTCTTAGTTTTGAAGTTATGATGAAAAAAGTAAAAAAAATACCGTTCGGGGGTGAACAATATTTTTTATCTCGAGTTTGTGAAAGGAAAAATCTGAATTAATTACAGTCAATGGAAGTTTATGTAAATATTACAGCAAAAAAGGTTAAAATATTACACCTTGTAGGGTAGGAATAATGTGTTACTTATCATAAAAAATTGCTTGATTAAATCATAATTTATTGCCTTGAATCAAAACCATTGCCTATCTCCTAGCCTTAAAGTATTTCTTTTTCATGGAGTTAGCTACCATAACATTAGGAATTTGACGAGGGCATTTCTTTTTAGAAACTACTGCCATCTCACTGAGTGACTGGATTTTGGTGATCAGAAGAAAAGAGAAACTCATTACAAGCGCTTCAGTAGTAATAATTTAAATATTAATATATTATTGATTGTAGTACATAAAGTTAGGAAAAGGACTGGTACTTAGGCTTTATGGAGGGCAGTGATTTTCATTCTCAAGTTTGTCTTCAACTTTATAGTTTAGGTACCTACCTATCTAAGTACTTACTTGAACAGGAGGACACATATTACACCTTGAAGATGCCGAACTCTTAATTCTAGGCAGATAATAATATATATGCCTTTATTCTGAATACCTATACACAATTAATACATCAATTATATCATTACATTTTCATCATTATTAAATTACCTACATAAAATTAACATTAAATTTATATAAAATTACATTAGGTACCTACATTAATAATTATAATCACAAAAAGTTTCTCAGTTCAGAGTGCCTGTTGGCAAAGGCCTCCTCCAGGTTTCTCCATTGCGCTCTGTCTTCTGAGACCCTTCTCCAGTAAGGCCCAGCAGTAAGCTTAATTTCATCTTCCCATCTCCTAGTGGGCCTCCCTCTGTTCCTCTTTACACCACTTTTCCCTACCTTCCCTGATCATGTGCTTTGTCCAATTCCATTTCAGCGAGTCTATCCTTTTAAAAACATCTGTAACCTTAGTTTTTTATCTGAGCATCTAACTTTATCCATTTTCTTTATACCCACCATACTTCTTTTATGGCGCGTTGACATCTTATCAGCTGACCTCTATGGGATGAGTTTAATGTCCAAGTCTCACAACCATATGTTAGGCAAGGGAGGATGCAAGTGTTAAAAACTTTGCGCTTCAGGTGTACACCTGAAAATAGACAATGTCCATTGAATATATAAAAGAATAACATGACAGTACCATGACATGATCATGCCAATACAGAAAATAAAAAAATTGTGACAGCCATAATCAATAAATAGTATTGGAAATAAGTGCAAACTGGATCAACCACATACTTGATTTGCACAAGTCTGCATGTACAATATTACTAGGGACATAAAACTTGACAATAAAGTGCAATTCATCATAATGTAGGTACCTAATACACTGCCATGTGGTGTAAGGCAGGGCGGTCTGACCTCCCCGGACCTGTTTAACACCTACGTTAATGACCTGATTGTGAGACTGAGCAGCACTAATGTCTGTCTAAAAATTGGTGACAGATACTTGAATAACCTTAGCTATGCTGACGATATGGTGCTGCTTAGTCCCTCAATCAAAGGTCTATGCAAACTTATTAGCATTTGCGAGGAGTATGCTTGTAGTCATGGTCTTACGTACAATGTTAAAAAAACGGAAATGGTGATATTCAGGTCCGGGAGGGGTCCGGATATGGTGCCTGAAGTTCTGCTGAATGGCGAACCTATTAAGACTGTGGAGTCCTTCAAGTACCTTGGCCACATTGTGACGTCAACTCTGAGTGACGACGACGACATAGAGAGGCAACGAAGGGGGCTCTCCGTGGTTGGCAACATGCTGGCCAGTAGGTTCCAAAAATGTGAAGATGATGTGAAGGTCTTGTTGTTCAAGACCTTCTGTCAGTCTCTGTACACCTGCCAGCTGTGGACCAACTACACTAAGAGGTCTCGCGACAGCATCAGAGTACAGTACAATAACTGTTTTCGGCACCTGATGGGCTTAAAAAGGTATTGCAGTGCCTCCGGTATGATGCTGTTGTGAGACACAGGATAGCCTCCTTCTTGACCACTCTGCGTCATTCTGGCAACACAATCCTGGGGGGATTGTACGAAAGACTTTTTAGTACCCAATGGTACAAACGATGGCTCGAGCTCATAGCCTAATTATTATAATACTATAACTTATAACTTTTATTTATTTATTTTTAAGAACAATGTAGCTCTTGGCTATAACCGTTCTTATGTTTCTATGTATGGTATGATAAGTAGTATATAAGATGGATCTTTGTGTCTGAAATAAAGAAATTTATTATTATTATTATTATTATTATAACATCCCATGAAACGTCCACTGCAGGACAGGGAGCTCTCTCCGGAACTTCAGCAAAAATGTGTGGTAGTTTGGAGGGAATTTTCCTTAGTCACCATGCTTGAAAGCGTTGCAGCTGATAACCGCAGTATGTGTAGTGCATTAACCTGACAGAAAATTTAAGGAATGTGTACAGCAAACATAATGTAAGAATGCTTATTATACATTAAATGAATGCATCATTGACAAGGTATGGTGCTGATATTCCAGCAAAACAAGAAAAACATTGTATAAAGCCGGCTCTTAAAGTACCTAGGCGATGATGCAGTGGTTTCAAAAATATTTAATAAGTAATTCTTACACAAATTAGTTTCTTACACTCAGCGATAGCACAATCTGAAAGAGTAGTATACTTGCTCTATTTATATTATATTCTGCATGTTCTGACATTCAATAAGTATTTTGTGAAGAATCTACATTGAAAAAATTATTTGGAATCTGAGTCTTATTAGAGGCTGTCGCTGTGTTAGTAGATTTAGCATAAAGGGTTGGCTACAATAGATCTTTACTTATAGTACCTATGCTTAAACCACCCTAATTAGTAAGCCTTAATACTATTATTCATAGATACAGGCGCCTGTTGGTTAAGGTGGGAGTGGTTGGCCAGCAAAGGTGTTTATAAATCTGTTTAAGTTGATCCATTTTCTGTGTTTGGTGTCGTATTATAGCCGTAAGAGAGATAAATAAGTGTAGTGGGTCTTTTTATTAGGTATTAGCTTTGTTTGGATTTTCTATTATTGTTTGATTACCTATTGTATGGTTAGGAATGGTTTGTACAGCAGTTTACCATAAAACAGTTGCAGTGCTTTCATGTCAATCTTACTTGTTAGGTTCCAATAGTATGAGGTAGGGTCCTTCTGTTAAGAGGAGACATTGGACTTGTACTTACATTAGGTATAGCAATATGTATGTGTCCATCCATAGGCACTAGGTAGGTTTACAGTTCTGACAGATATTTGCAAGACAACAGTTTTCACCCTGTAATACCTAAATCAAACTTGCAATGAGACACTGCACTGATATACATGTGTAAACAAACTAAAAACGCTGGATGTATTTGAGGTTAAAGTAAATATTCATAGTCTTTAGGTAACATTCATATTCGTCATAGGTTAGTTACTTACACTCATTCTACAAAGGTTTTGTTTTTTACCCTTTATATATCCTTCCGACAAGCCGCTTTTTTACTAATTTGGCTTATTTAATAAATATTTCATATTTCATAATGGACGACATTGGACACGTATGTGTGTGTGTGTGTGACGTATAAGATAAATGTTCCATCTCTTTCAGTTTCATAGCGTCGTTTATCTTCCATCTCTTTTCCCTTACGTTAAGTATAAGTTTTTATACTTAAGGTTTTGACAGATCAAAAACCTGCTTATTCTGATTAATTTGTAAATGAATGAATGATTGAATGAATGTAAATTTTCTCGCTGCTGGTTATGTATGGAATTGTTTTGTTGTTCTTGTACAAAGTACGCAATGTACAGATGTTTTCGATTTTTTGTCGCCAATAGCAAATTCCGTACTCTTAATATTAACTCAAGTTTAAGAAATTTAGGAGAATAGCGACCCTTACCTTAACCTACTCCTCATAGTCGGCCCTTATATTGGTTAAATTTTAGAGGTTGGTTAGCGGCAAAGTTCATGACAATGCGCTGGTGTGGCCAGTACTGCCATAAATTAATAATATTCGTTTACGTAGTTTGGAAGGAGCACATGCTTGAATAATTGCTCAAGTCATTATTTTGTTCAAATGGTTTTTCAGTTACGAAGTTATTAATTTCAAAACGTAATGCAATTTTTAAAAAATGTCTGAATTTTTTTCTAGGAAAAACGATAATTTTCGAAACACCCGCCATATTGGCGATTGGCGGACTGTCACGGACTTTGTGTTCACATCTGCCCAGCTTTAAATTAGTCATATATCGTTTATCACCCCGGATATTTTAAAAGGTGGTTCTGCCCATGAAACTGAACAACTTTTACCACGGAACATAGGTCAAAATACGAAAAAAAATTCGATCTCCCATACAAAATGTGCTGTCAGTTGATGCAATTTGTATGGAAAACCGATTTATTTTTTCATATTTCGACCAATGTTTCTTTGGAAAACTTGTTCAGTTTCATGGACAGAACCACCTCCTAAAGTATCGGGCTGATAAAA
>CANNWQ010000058.1:0-37128 GCA_947532105.1 Athrips mouffetella | reverse complement strand
ACTAATCTAGAACTAATCATCTATAACATTCAATATCCCACACGACAATGTCACTCGCTAGGTGCAAGGACATGGGATGGCACTATGTGGGCAAAGGACAGACATCAAGAATAGCAGAGAACACGATATTGGCCGAACTATTTGTAGTGGACATCGATAACATCATTGACAATCGCCTAATTCAATCGAGTGTGACTTACTTGCACGACGATCATTCATCCTGCCTTGCCATTGACCTCTCATACGGTATTCTCTTCTATCTCGTCGTCGGTAACTACATCGATGTCCAGGACTGGTTTACCACCTGTTGTTTTATTTTAAGAAGATTAACTAAGTGGCACAATCCTGTCAACCCCAAACATTGGAGGTTTTCAAAAGATTCTATCCAGATGTTCAACTAGAGCAAACTCACAGTGCACCGTGTTTTACTATCACAAATAGGTATTCGCGTCTCTCCAGCCACCCATAATTATTGATGAAGTGCTCCTACCATATAGACATTTTCGATTCGGCTTTTTTACTATCAATTGCACTAGACATGCAGTAAATGTGGAACTATTTTGCTTTTATGTAATCTTCGTAGTTTTCCCTGTATAGAATGGGCTGGCTGACGAGACGTCTCTACAGCCACCCAAAGTTTTCACCTCGTAGTGTCATCAGTTTTGATGCACTGAATCTGACACTTTACTGATGGAATGAACCAATTTCCACAAAATTTTGGTGTATGCCACTTGGCCATATCTCGCACGGGCTTGCTGGGGAGACGGACACATAGAAGTACCAACCTCACGATCTAAATAAAGCCATCATTGCAAACATCGTCCAACCCTGCTCTGTGGTCCAACCTCGACAATCCACATTGATACGGATATTCAGTACTAATTTGCGTTCGCCGTGCTTGGGCCACTGCATTGGTGCTGCTGGCACGAACGTTTGTCTTTGAAAATACCGCGCGAAATTTAAAACTTCGATCAATCTACGACATACATAATGACTTTAAAAACATGTAATTGTAATTATTTAAATTTTATTTTATTTTTTATTGACGATCACTTTACCATGCAATCTTATATTGACATGAAATGTCATTTAATTTGTATATGTTAAACTGAAATAAATGAATCTAATATTTAAATCTAATCTAACCGGCCGGTCTATTTTCTTTCATATATTTTTATACAAATATGGGGGCAAACGAAGCGTCTTCGCTAGTCTTCGTCGATTCGTACGGGAACCGAGCGTGTAACATGTTTGGTAGGTACTTTGACGTCACGAGTGTAATTTAGTGATGGGAATCGCAAGCCGGGCGAAATCGATTCAAAGGCGCTGCCATCTTCGCTGCGGCATATCGATTCAAAGTTGGTTCGCCGCGCCCCCTCGCGACTCGCATCGGCGCTGGCGCCACGCGCGCCAACCGTCAGTTCAGTAGTTTTTAAAACTTAAAGCGGGAAGCCGGCGGTGAGGCATCGGTCGCTCGTCGTGAATCAAAATAAATACTTTTACCTATATTAATGGGACCACAAACTACCCATTTTCAAATTATCTAGCTAATATACATAATAGACGGAGAGCGCGTGGTCGTCAACCCTACCTCATTGATTACCAAGATGCGACTAATCTAGAGTGATGCACATTAAAAAGTTATATCCGAATCAACAGGGTTGCCTGGGCGCAACCTGGCAGGTTTTGTACAGTGGGCAAAAAACTTGTAATTTTTTAGACAAAAATTACCTCATCGAATACCAAATAGGTACATAGTACATTCGATAGTACTCATCAAGGAGTGCCTAAATCAACAGGGTTGCCTCACTCAATCCTGGCACATTCGGGAGTCGGCCTGATGTTAAGATGGTCAAAAATGACAAAAATTACCTCATCGATTACCAAGTAGGCACTTATTACAACTGATAGAGCTCTTCAAGAAGGAGAAAAATCAACAGGGTTGCCTCGCCCAATCCTGGCACATTCGTGAGTCGGCCTGATTTTAGGTTGGCAAAAAAATACAAAACTTACTTACGATAACGAGTAATGAATTGAAAATTATGCCATTTGAAGGTTCTAGACAGCTTAATAATATTGCTATAGTATGCCGACACTTGAAACTCACGTTTCATATTATTATACAGAATGAAAAGTTAAGATGGGGTATACAGGGCAGCTACTATAAGCATTATAGCTACAAGAAAACTTAGTAAAGAGACTAACCCTAACTTTTAGAAATATTTTGACCTACATTCACAGATTTTGGAAAAATGTACAGTCAACAAGAAAAACGGCAATTTCCACATTTTTTTTTTCAATTTGATCTTCTTATTCATAAAGAACATAATTTTCGATGGGGTCAACCGAGGTTAATGTATTAGAACTGTCAGAAAGCACAAACATGTACCTAGATAATTATTTTCCCAAACATGTAATAGAAACAACAGAAATTTTCATGTCCCTTTTTTTCGAAACATTCTATCCTTTTGATACTAAGAAACAGAAGTCTGTAAAAGGTCCACTAGGGTAAAGGTATTAGAAGTCTCAGAAATCGCAAAATATTTTTTTTACTGACTTTTAGGGCCATTAGCAATTTCTAAGTGGGCAAAACACATTTGGGTAAATGCCCAGTCGTCCTACTGCAGTGTCCCACTGGTAGGTGGACGGGGAATTCACAATTCCCCCTCGTCCTACTGCACAAGCGTTCGAAACAAACTAGTTTTCATGTATCGATACTTTTTTTCCTAACAAGTACATGTAAAATATATTTTCGATACAGTCTCTTAAAAAAAAAAAACCAGCCAAGTGCGAGTCGGACTCGCGCACTGAGGGTTCCGTACCACCACATAAACATAATTGTATTAGTTGAAATTTCAGTAAGTTAATGTGCTAGATTTTTTGAGTCCGACACGCGCTTGACCAAATTTTATTATTTGTTGTTATTTTATAGCCTATGCCCTATAAACATACCAATTTTCAAGTTTGTAAGTGTTCCCGTTTTTAAATAGAACTAAAACAAAAATCGCCTCAGCAACCATTCAACTTGACCCCTCTCTTATATGAACGTTCTTGAAACGGGAGCTCACCACAATTGGTTACCATTAGTTGTGAGAAAAGTTGTAATATTTAATGATTTTAGACTTTTCCCATTACTTGTACTGTGAGACCTAGTTTCTTGCCAAATTTCATAATTTTAGGTCAACGGGAAGTACCCTGTAGGTTTTTCATTTTTGAATAAATGTGTGGAGATGAGTACATAAAATGCCATATCTTTTGATTGCGTCGTTGTAAAAAATTGAAATTTTCAGATCTTGTGTGGTTCATGGATCCTAATATATGGTATTAATTTCAACCTGATACCTTTACCCGTTCGTGAGATAAAGGATCTTGACAGACAGACAGACAGACAGACGGACAACAAAGTGATCCTATAAGGGTTCCGTTTTTTTATTTTGAGGTACGGAACCCTAAAAAAGCCCGTCAAGTGCGACTCGGACTCGCGCGCCGAGGGTTCCGGAATCCGGATACACCTTTAGTATTTTTGGAAGCAATAAAGTCTAAGATATTAGTTTCTGTAATCTGTGAATAAAGTTCATTTCTAGGAACGCAAAACTAAATTTGTATGTGAAGGTTTTTTTTGAAGATTTCTAAAAAACTGTGTAACTTAGAAAGATCGTTTTATTTTTCTGATCGTCATATTTACATAAACCTGTATCAACGATGATGGTATTTCTTTTTACATTTATAACTGATTCTTTCTTGATTCTTTCTTTTCGAACAGATTTTGACCATTACCCTGATTTAGAGAAGGAGGAGAAGACAAGGACAGACAATGATGTAGACAAGAAGAAAAAGAAGAAGTTTATTAATGGAGACCATGTTTTATTCAGAATGTATAATATGAATGAAAAGTGGCAACGGGGAGTAATAAAGAAATTAGTGGCCCCGGTCGTGTATGACGTCTGTTCTTCAGATGGGACTTCGCATCGGAGACACATAGGCCAAATCCGGCGTACCCCCTCTGGCGAAAAACAGATTGATATGAGAAATGATTCTGACATGGAGAATGATAATGATTCTGTTGTTATCCCACCACCGGAAGATTGGGCTGAAATTATAGGCATTTAAAGTTTCATGATTAAAGTTTTAGTTTGTGTTAATTATTATAAATCACAATCATTTTGTTGTAGTCTTTGGGGGAAGGTGTTGTGTATGAATGAATGTGGGTGGGTAGATAATAAAATAGTGTTTTTCTAGCTGTCATGTCAAAGATGTAGGTACCTAGTTTTTGTATGTGATTACCAATAAAGGCGTGGAGATGTGCTCCTATGAATCGTGGCGTGTATAATTTATAATCCCCTCGAAATATAATACTGTAGAATACTTCATAGGGAGTTTTTCCTTTAATTGGACTTGGGCCAGTTCTATTCAGCACATAGGCCGCTGTGTTGGGTCGGGTTTAGAAGCCAGCCCTTAGACTATATAATAAAGCCAGCCACCTCCTTTTCTTTTTTAATTTTAGATTTTTGGCTTGGCTACCGAGACTTTTCATCATGTTCATACAGCCTTGTTTCATTGTATTTGTCAAATGTGTGTTCACAGTTTACCCAAATATTATTTTATCGATATTGCTTTCTCTTTCTTTCACATCATTGCATCTCTCTTTGGAAGAATTATATGTTATGGCAATACCAAGAAAATTGTGTTCTACCCAAGTCTTTTACCCATAAATTAGTAACAGAACCGAATTGATCAACCCCGATTCCAAGCTGCCAACTCTAATGGATGGAGTTTGTTTTTATAAAGCCGGAGGAGCGGAGGGAGGGCAGCCCCCGCCCGCCGTAACAAGAGCCAGGCACCACGCGAGCCGCAGCGGCTGAGGCAAAAAGCCGAAGCTGCGATGGCGAACGTGGGTGCCTGGCTCTTGTTACGCAAGGGCGATGGGGCTGCACTTCCCGCAGCTCCGGAGCTGTGAAAATTCAAAATTTCTACTTTTTTCTTGTTTTTCTAAACGAATGAACTAGGCTGTATGTCATTATAATTCTTAAACTTCTGGTTCAAATTGAATGAAATTTGAAATAAACCGTGTTTATACCATGCCTGTTTGGTTACTAAAAAAACAGGCTTCTAGTTTTATCCACAATGAAGTTACAGGGGTATCGAAAATAGCCTGAATTGCTTCGAGAAAAGGATGGTACGGCCGCACCCCGTTTTTTTTTTGCTTGACTTGCGGGGGCACGCGATAATATTCTTTTTTCAAATTTCACGGCACGGAATAAGCATCGAATTTCTATGAATCCGGGCTCATATAAACATTCCTGGCAACGAGTTAGCAGGTTGCGGTAAGGTTAGGTTGCGGTTAGGTTAGGTTGCGGTTAGGTGAGGTTGCGGTTAGGTGAGGTTGCGGTTAGGTGAGGTTGCGGTTAGGTGAGGTTGCGGTTAGGTGAGGTTGCGGTTAGGTGAGGTTGCGGTTAGGTGAGGTTGCGGTTAGGTGAGGTTGCGGTTAGGTGAGGTTGCGGTTAGGTGAGGTTGCGGTTAGGTGAGGTTGCGGTTAGGTGAGGTTGCGGTTAGGTGAGGTTGCGGTTAGGTGAGGTTGCGGTTAGGTGAGGTTGCGGTTAGGTTAGGTTAGGTTAGGTTAGGTTAGGTTAGGTTAGGTTAGGTTAGGTTAGGTTAGGTTTTGTTAGGTTAGGTTAGGTTAGGTTAGGTTAGGTTAGGTTAGGTTAGGTTTTTTTTTTTTTTTTATAATTGTATGCCGCCGTTTATCCTCTGACATGGGTCAGAGACTTTATTCAGCTAAACACGGACTTGACTACTTTTTTTTTTTTTTTCTGTCCATAATTTGGATAGGGGTGGCAGAACTCCGGATTTTCATACGGGAGTTCTACCAAAACTTGTCACAAGACGATAATGTGGAGCTGGGGATATCGCAGAAATAAAGTACAAGGTACATCTATTTTTTTTTTCAGCTTTTCTCTTTTTTTTATGCTGTTTTTTTTTTTTCAGCTTTTTTTTTTTTTCAGCATATATACATTTTAATTTTTTATTTTTGCATTATACTTATTTGTATGTAACTATTTATATACAACGATATGAATATTACATACGTTTCATACTTAATTTTTTATTACATCTAATTCTTATTTCTATTATTGGCTTCAATAACTATATTACTAATGTATTCCGTTATGTACGATCTGGATTGTTTTTGGAACAACAATTCATGTAAATTGTGTTCTGTAATACTCATGTTTACTTTACATTCCAGGTCATACCTAGCGATACTGTACTTAGGACAATCTATAATAAGGTGCTCTATTGTTTCAGATTCAGCTCCGCAAACGCATGATGGATCATCTTTACATTTAAAACGATGTAAGTAAGCAGAAAAGCCTCCGTGGCCCGTCAAAGCTTGTGTTAGTATTTGGGTAGGTGTAGCAGTCTTAGAATATTTGTGTGCTAATGTTACATTTGGTAAAAACTTTTTTGTTACGCCTGCTGTTTCCCCCTTTACATATCGTTCGTTCCAGGTTACTACGCTTTCTTGCCTTATGAGTCGTTTGACATATGATATGGGGCTTTTGTTGTAGTGGGGTGCCATCTTGTTGTTTTTTGCCCCTTGTTTTGCGAGTTCGTCCGCTCGCTCGTTGCCTTCCACTCCTACATGCGCTTTAATCCAATATAATTGGATTGTTCGACCTTGCGCTTGGATGGCAGAAATATTACTGCGTATTTGTCTCGCCAATGGTTGGGAAGTTTCAGGGTTGACCACAGATTCAAGTCCTGACCTAGAGTCACTCAAGACGGCAATTGCACCGTCCCGTAAGTGGTTTTGGATGAGTTCAGTGGCTTGAAGAAGTGCATATAGCTCCGCTTGATACACAGTACAGCTGCTGTCTAGTTTGAGCTTCTTGGTTCTTACTTCCCTCCCATTTCTACGACAAGTGTAGGCAGCCCCCACCCCCTCTTCCATTTTACTCCCGTCGGTATAAATTTTTATGTCGGGTATTTGGTGTTTTGCCACAGTCTCCTCAGTTTCATCGTCAAGGCATACAAACCCAATTTCAATGTCTTTTGCAGGATGCGGAATCTGCAAAAAACTGCTCTTTCTTTCCACTTCCCTATCACCCATCTCCTGCAGTGGCTTTCCTCGCTTTGCCTCGAATAATTCCGCTGCCTCCCGTATTCTGAGATCCAGCGGGATTATTCCGGCAAGAGCCATCGCAGCGTTTAGAGAGACGGTTCTATATGCTTTGACGATTCTCTGAGCGATGCTTCTTTGGATGGTGTTCAACTGATCTTGGATACTTAATTTTCCTACCGCTGGAGCCCATGCGCTGGCTGCGTACATGATGACCGGCTCAACAACCGCTTTATATATGGTCCTGATAATCTCCGGGTTCAAGCCCCATTTTAATTTAGCCGCTCTTGAAAGTTGTTTTGTAATGTTTGCTGCCTTGCAACAAACATTACTAACGTGACTATTAAACGTTAATTTTTTATCAATAATGAGGCCCAAAATTTTAATTTGATCAACGAATTCGATTCGAGTTCCATTCATGTACATGGCTGGGTTTTCACACTTAAGTTTTTTGGTTACCACCATGGCGTGAGTTTTATGAGCTGCAAATTTAAGTTTGTTTCTGCTCCCCCAGTCATGTACATGCGCAAGAACTCCATTAGCTTTGATTTCTATTGCTTGTGAATCATAGCCGGAGAATACCAAGACCACATCATCAGCAAACGCCTGCAAGTACACGTCTTGCGAGGACAATTCCTGTAGCAGTGGATCCAGCAGCAGGTTCCAAAATGTTGGCCCTCCAATCGACCCTTGAACACATCCCTTGTTGGTCTCTCTCTTACAGTTTTCTCCAGCGTAAGTAACCTGAACTGATCTCCCATTAAGATAGTCATCAACAAGTTTCCTAAGGTTTAATGGACACTCCCTTTTTACCAACTGTGACTTGATCGCTGGCCACCATGCGTTATCAAAGGCGCCCTCTATGTCTAGGGATACTACAACATTTGTCTTTTTTCTGACTAAGTTTTCTCTCAAATGTTTAATTAGATCATAGAGGGCGTCTTCGGTACCGCGCTGAGGAACGAAACCGTATTGCCGAGTGCTTGCTTTGGGTAGTAAGTACCATCTAATTCGTTTTATCATCATCTTTTCTAGTACTTTCCCGAGCACCGACAGAAGGCCTATAGGTCTATAAGATTTAGGTTGACTATAATCGCTTCGTCCGGGTTTCCTAAGTACTACTATTGCAGCTTCCTTCCACGGTTTTGGAAAGCATGCCAACTCCAAGCATTTATTTGCTATTTGCAAATAAACCCCTGGGTCTACAGAAATGGCTTGCTGACATATGTCCGCGGTTAATCCGTCTAATCCTGGTGCCTTCTTTGGATTGAAGCTGTTAATAGACCTATTGAGTTCTGTCACAGTAAAAGGAGGATCCATCACCTCCCTTCCTCCAAGTCCTTCGTTCTTTTCTACTTCTTCCCTAATCTTTTTATGGCACTCAAGATCGTCTGATTCTTCATCGAGTGGGAAGAAAGTCTCAGACAATAGCTGGACTGATTCCTTAGGGCTAAGTGATTTTTCCCCAGCTGCCAGCAGTTGGTCTTCATAACGCTTTGCTGTTCCTCTCAAGACCCGGTATATTCCATCCCACATACTCTCTCCGTCCTGTTTTGTGCAGTAACTCCTCCAGCTCTCAGTATAAGCTTGTTCGGCTTTAGTTTCATATTCGGTTTTCGCTTTAATGTACTCGTCAACAACGAATTGGTGTCGTCGAGGTGCTGCACACGACACTCTTCGCTTCATCGTGGTGACTGCCTTTTTCAAGGATTCTAATTCTTCTGTCCACCATGGTATGTGGTCCTTCTTTCTTTTCCCTATCAATGGTATGGTGGCATGGCAAGCTTCTTTAATGCAAGTAATGTATGTCAATATTGTATTTTCTAGTTCTTCTCTAGTATTAATTTTTTCGATTTCCTCTTTTGTTATCTGCTTCTCTGCTAACTTATCTTTTAATATTCGCCTAAACTCTTGCCAATTTGCTTTCTTTGTGTTATATTTCCTCGTGCTTTTATCGTTTCTTTTACCTTTATTCATAATTTCCTTTTCAATTCTAAAAGTTATTGCGTTATGGTCAGAACTTGTCAGTCCTATATCTACCTTCCAATCATGAATTTTCCCAATCAGGTCTTGACTACATACCGTGATATCAACAATGCTTTTGAACTCTACTCCATTCCTAACCGTGAAAAATGTCGGTGTGCTTCCCTCGTTTAACAGATGCATTTCAGTTTCCTCAAGTGTACTCATCATAGCCCTTCCTCTGTGATCCTCTGTCGCACTTCCCCACCAAGTGCTCCAAGAATTCACGTCACCTCCCATGAGTAAACTACTGCTACCAGTTTCCTTTTTTATCTTTACTAAATGATCCAAGTATGGCTCTATGGGCTTGCTACCTTCTAAGTACATAGATACTACAGTGACTTTCCAAGTGTTGGATTTAAGTGTCGCCACAGCTATGTTTTCAGTAGTGAGAGTTTGCCGTACGATATCAATATCGTCGTTGAAAACAATAATCGCTGCTTTAATCGGTTTTTCACGACTTCCTACACTTTGTACTACACGATAACCTGCCATATTTTGTATCTCTCCTTGAGCACCTACGTAAGGCTCTTGGACCAGCGCAAAACTTACTTGTCTTTTCTGGCATTCTTGCAGTAGTTCTTTCATAGCAAGCTTTTTCCTTTGAAGGTTGGTTTGGATGATTTTCCACTTTTCGGTCTGAACCTCATTAGTTTGTTCTCTATTTATGCTATTACGTGTTTCATCTTGTTCAACTTCAGCAATAAGCGACTTTTGTTCTCGCCAATCTGTCCCATTTAGCTCTAGTAGGACAAATCTCATCAAATGCATTATGCTCACAGTTGTCTAATTTTGCATGCTGACAGTTTTTACAAGTTGGGGGTTGACCTTCTTTAACACTAGGACACTGAGCTCTTAGGTGGGGACCTGCACAGTGGCTGCATAAATCAATCGTCTCAGTACAAATTTTCCTACCATGACCAAATGCAAGACACCTAGAGCATTGTATTACCGGTGATTGGTCGAACACCGAAACCCTCTGCAGATCAACATGTATTTTACCTGCTGTGATGAGAGTTTGCCATATTTTCGGGGAAACTTGCATAACAACATGATTCTCGTGTGGGTTCCTGGCTTTTTTTCTGTATTTGATTGCCGCTCTGAACTCATTATCTTCTATACCTTGTACCAAGTGAGCATTTTGAACTTTGAGAGCTTCCAATATTTCTGAATCAGAGTTGTATGTGAGCACATTTCTCAAAATGATGAGTGGATCCCGGTTTTCTTTTTCCTCTACAATCAAATCTTCCTTTTGTCTCAATTTATTTGCTACTTTCTTCATCTCCTCCTTGGTTTGGCAACTGACAATGACTTTCTGATCCCTAGCCTTCCTAAGTCGATCTACCTTTATGCCGTTCTCTCTGGCATTCACTGCACCTCGGATTTTATTGATTACATCCTCACTTGTGTCTCGAGTATCTTCCGATGAAATTACTAGGGAATGCATGCCAGATATCTGCACGTTGTCTATTTTTTTTCCTTCAGGCTGTACTATCTTTGGAGGATTTCTGGCTATGGCGGCAGTAGAGGCGGCGGCTATTTCAGCGTATGTGGCTTTTCTAGAAGTTATATCAAGTTCTATAATCTTTTTGACGTTCTTTACCTCTTCAAGGTTTTCGAGCAACAGTTTTGTGTGCTCTTCAAGTTGCATAAGGATTGGATTTGGGTCGGGGTTGACCAAGAAGGTAGAGTCGGTAAGGCTTATTTCTGGTTCTGTCGTTTTGGCCTTTGATTTCTCTTTTGTCTTTCTACTATTTTTTGCGTCCGTTTCCGCTTCTTTGACTAGCTGATAAAGTCGCTCTAGTACATCAAACAAAGTGTGTTTTATCACTTTGCTTATGTTGCCCGAATTATTAAGGTTCATTTTACCTTTGGTAAGGCAGGCATGAGCTTCGGATATTCGGTCAATATAATTTTGTTGTTTTGGGTTTTGCTTTGTCTCAGTATGCACAGATGTTACACCGCTATCTTGCGGTAATATAGGCCCATTTTGTTCTACAGGGCCAGCCTGCGTCGTCATGCTTGTGGTGGGAAGCGGTTCAGCGTTTGTTGTCTCCCACTCATTTATGCTGCGTCTGACATTAGTGGCAGCCATTTCGGCTTGGGATGGTGCTTCATCCTTTTTTTTTATTGGAGTCCTGATCCCTAACATATTGACGGATTGCCTCTGTGCGTCCGAAACGATGGTAAGTATAGAAATATATATGAAAAATATAAAAAGTTGAGTAAAGGGTCAAGAAAAAAAAAAAATATATACAAAGTATAAAGTATAAACTAAAAGTACACCTAATTTGAGTCGCAGACTCTGTCAACTTTGTACAATTACTCAATTGTAGAGGTCAGAATATATTATTTATTAAGTGAAAGGTTCCACAGATCAAAATTTTGAAAATCAAATATAATAATTTTAAGATCAGTTCTCTAGGTAGAGTCGCAGACTCTTTTGTGTAAATGAAAAGAGTGTCTGGATCAAAATATACAATAAATCCAAAATAAAAAATTTATGGTCAAAATCTTAGGGCAATTTTTTTTTACTATGTAGAGTCAAAATTTGGTGTCCACTAGAAAGCTCTCTCAGAATCCTTTCCAATAAACCCAAACATGGCACTTCTACTCCAAGAGATACGAGAGATATCTCACACTAAAGATTTTCAATATGGCGGACAAGATGGCCGCCTAAAGTCTATTTTCGTTGTTTTTAAGTGTAGAGTACCCGAATTTGGGTTCATTTAAAAGAAAATCGCTCAGGGAATACAATGGTAATAAAATATTAATTTTATAACTATATTTGGATTTTTAGAACTAAAAAAAACTATTGTTTTATGATAAAAATTGTGTAAAACTATTAAAAAAAATTATAAAAAAAAAATTTTAAATTTTTTTTTAAGCCTGAAAAAGCTTAAAACTATTTTAAAATAAAATATAACAGTCAACAGGGGCTTATACTATTATCACGTGTCTATAGTGAATTTTGAAAAAAAATATAACTCCAAGAACTGAAGCTAAAAAAATTTGAAAATTTGCATAGGTATTAACAAAGCTAATAGCAGCAACCCACTGTTTTAAAAAGTGGGGGTCATCGATCGTCCCTTGGAGATACGATTTTTTGAAATATTACAATATATTTAAAAGTCTCTACCTTCATCCAGGGTTGATATATTTCCAATCTTGAAACGCCAATTAACTTGACAGAGCAGTCTTCTTCTTCGACAATGGTTAGATTGCCTAAGGCAACCCTAGATGTCTGACCACGTGGCCACGTGAAAGTTGTTTTTTTGTTAATATTGCAGCACCCTCTTGCGGGAAAAATCCAAATTTGAGATTTTTATGTAGAGACCTATAAGGCCTACTGAAAAGCAACGAAAAACAAACAGGTCGTCGATCTAAAACACGCAGCGTATTTTCTTGAAAGTTCCAAATTTTCACTTTTTTCACAAAATCACTCGTATTAAAACAAAAACAAATAGATAGTAAAAACAAGTACCACAGAAAGGTGCGTCACAATTTTTCTCAAATTTTGATATATATAACGTCACTTTTAAATAACCTTTCGGCACTTATTTCGATTTTTAAGGAAATTTCAAGCGTGGAGCAACTATGTCAGCGACCGTTCACGACCGTAAGAAGGTTAGGTTAGGTTAGGTTAGGTTAGGTTAGGTTAGGTTAGGTTAGGTTAGGTTAGGTTAGGTTAGGTTAGGTTAGGTTAGGTTAGGTTAGGTTAGGTTAGGTTAGGTTAGGTTAGGTTAGGTTAGGTTAGGTTAGGTTAGGTTAGGTTAGGTTAGGTTAGGTTAGGTTAGGTTTTTTTTTTTTTTTTTTTTTTAAATGTATGTTGCTGTTTTTTCTCTGACATGGTGGTCAGAGACATTGTCAGCTTAACACGGACTTCACTCTTTTTTTTTTTTTTTTTTGTCCATAATAGTTGTTTGGGGGTGCAGGACTCCGGATTTTCGTACGGGAGTCCTGTCAGTTGACACAAATGGTTAATAAAACAGTGTTAGTTCAGATAATGCGAGACCTTAATTTAAATTGCATGTAAATAAAACTCAGGGGAAAAATTGTGAGCGTCCAGTACTTTGTAAGTTGTCTTTTTTTGTGGCTTATCTTGATTTTTTTTTCTTTTTGTTTCTTAGTGCTTGAATAGTAGTTTTGCAATATTTATATATACACAATATATAAAATTACAATGTTTCTTATTCTACTTAATCATAGTAATGTCTTCAGTACATAGTTCACTATTCTACTTCACACATTGCTATTTCTCTTTACTGCATCTGTTACTACTTTCTCTATGAACTCTATGAATTTATTACTTTTTTGGCATGTCAATATATCGATTAGGTTTGTTTTTGTTATTTTTTGTTCTATTATGTTTTCAGTTTCAAATCTCTCCCTATTGTACCTTGGACACTCCAAAAGAAGATGAATCGCACCTTCCTCAACATCAGGATCGCAAGTACATGCTGGATTGTCTTTACGCTTGAACCTGTGCAGGTACTGAGCGAAAGCCCCATGGCCAGTCAGCATCTGCACAAGTTTGGGTGTGAGGCTTATCATTTTGATTACAGTATGCGCTTGAATCACGTTCGGAAGGAATGCCTTCGTTGTTCCTGCGGTGTTGCCTTCCAAATATCGATCGTTCCAAACTTTTAGGGTTTCTTGTCGGACGGTTTTCTTAACGAACGACATTGGACAGCAACTATAGTTTGCCGCGGTTTTCATGTGGAGCGCTGCCTGTTTCGCAAGTTCATCTGCTCGCTCATTGCCAGCTGTTCCAACGTGGGCCCGGATCCAGAATAGCCTGATGGTCTTTTGTTGCAGTGCGTTATTGCGGATGTTCTCCCTTATCTCGAAGACAAGGGGGTGGAATGAGTTTTGGTTGGTAAGAAGCTCAAGCGACGATCGTGAGTCGCTAAATATATTTGTGACTTTGTAGGTATTTTTTAACGCAATTTTAGTTGCTTCACGGAGTGCAAGCATTTCTGCTTGGAACACCGTGCAAAACGACTCGAGCTTAAGCTTCTTACTCATGACTTCTTGACCGTTATTCCATAACGTAAGTGCTGCTCCCACTTTTCCGTCAATTTTGCTTCCATCAGTAAACATTTGTGGCCCTTCAATTTGGTACTCCTCTAGTGTAAGAGGTTCCATATTTTCCAGGCACTGGAAGTCAACTTTAATTTCAGTCGCTGGATGGGGAGCTTTCAAGTAGCATGTTTTCTTCTCCACCTCCCTGTCACCAAGGTACGGTTGCGGTGTTCCGCGTTTTGCCTCATATAGTCGAGCGGCTTCTTTAACGCGAAGGTCGATGGGTAGGAGTCCAGTTAGAGCCAGTGCCGCATTAAGTGACACCGTTCTGTATGATCGACTGATCTTTTGCGCGAAACCTCGCTGAACCGCGTCCAGTAGTTTCCTGATGGAAAGTTTCTCCACGGCCTCTCCCCAGGCGCTTGCGGCGTAAAGCATTATTGGCTCTACCACCGCGACGTATATTGTCCTGATTATATCCGGGCTCAGGCCCCATGAGATTTTAGCGGCTCTAGACAATTGTTTGTAGAGACCCGTAACCTTTTGACAGACTTTTACCACGTGGCTCTTATACGTCATTTTACTGTCGATTGTGAGTCCTAGCAGTTTTATTTCTTCAACAAATGTTATCAGTGCTCCCCCCATGTGCAGGCGTGGGGTATCATATCTCAGTTTTTTTGTAATGATCATTGCGTTAGTTTTGGATGCTGAGAATTTGAGTTTATTTGATAGTCCCCACGCGAGCACATCAGTAAGCACAGCGTTGGCCTGGGTCTCTATTTCCAGTGCCGTGTGCCCGGAGAATACCAGGACAATATCATCGGCGAATGCCTGGCAGTATATGCCCTCTCTCTCCAGTTTGTTAAGCAGGGGATCCAGCAACAAGTTCCAAAAAGTTGGTCCTCCAATGGATCCCTGCACGCAACCTTTTGTTGTTGCCTTCGTGTACTGCTGTCCTAAATATCTCACCGTTACCTCCCTGTTCTCGAAGTAACTACTCACAAGTTTCTGGATGTTACGAGGCACTTTCTCTTCTTGCAGTCTACACCTGATCGCCGGCCACCACGCAGCATCAAAGGCCCCCTCTATATCCAAGGATACTACGACATTCATCAGTTTCTTCTTGAGGTTATCTTTGATGTAACGCGTAACATCGTAGAGGGCGTCCTCGGTGCAGCGCTGTGGAACAAAACCGTACTGTCTTGGATTCACTGTAGCCATCAGGTGCCATCTGATTCTTCTAACCATCATTTTTTCAAGGATTTTCCCAAGCACTGACAGAAGTCCTATTGGTCGATAAGACTTCGCTTGTGAGTAATTCTCTTTTTTAGGCTTCCGCAGCACTATTATCGCTGCCTCCTTCCATGGCACTGGAAAGTGAGACAACTCCAAACACTTATTTAACAGCGCTAAGAATACTGTAGGTTGCTCTCTTATTGCCGCGGCGCATATATCCGCAGTAAAGCCATCAGGTCCGGGGGCCTTTTTGGGGTTGAAACTGTTCGTTACTTGCTGTAGCTCATTAAGTGTGAAGGGTGGATCATTCTTGTCGTCCGGCATTTCATCATTAACTTTTTCTGCTGCAGCTCTAGTCCTTTGATGGTATTCGGTATCGTCCAGTGATGTATCGTCTGGAAAGAAGGTGGCTGCAAGCAGTTTAACGGAGTCTTCCGGGGTAAGTGCTGTTCCATCGCTTACTAGAATTTGATCGTTGTGCCTTTTGGAAGTGCGGCCTATGACCCTGTATATTCCTTCCCACATAGTTTCCCTGTCCTGTTTTCCTATAAACTCCTTCCATCCATTGAATTGCGCTTCGGCAGCTTTTGTTTCGTATTCTTCTCTCTTTTGCAGGTACTGGCTCACGACGTACTCGCGACGGACTGGTGCTGCGCAAGATATTCGACGTTTCCTAGTCATCATTTCGCTCTTAAGTCTTTCCAGCTCTTCGTTCCACCAAGGTAAAGTTCTTTTGTTTTTGTTATTTTTAAGAAGTGGAATTGTATTTCTGCACGTTTCTTTCACACTATTTATGTATTTTCTTATGGTCTGTTCCAGTTCCTCTATTGTAAGTATATTTATTATTTTTTCGTCTGTTATACCTTCTTTATGCAGCTCTCTTTTTAGTACCTCCCGAAACTCTGTCCACTTCGCCTTCCTTGTGTTGTAAATCCTTGTGGTTTGGGGCAGTCGGGGTGTGTTGTGACCTTCCAGTACAATTTGAAAGGTGATGGCATTATGGTCAGAGCTGGTGACTTCTTTGTCTACGTACCAGTCATTTATCTTACCCAGCAGTTCCACGTCACAGGCAGTGATATCAACATGACTTTTATATGATTTACCTCCTCTGATTGTATCGAAAGTTGGCGTAGTGCCCTGGTTAAGAATATGCAGTTCCATTTCTTCTAATACTCCCGCCAACTCTTCTCCTCTGGAGTCCACCCTTACGCTGCTCCACCACGGATTCCATGCGTTTGCGTCTCCTCCCAGCAAAACACTTCGCACGTCCAACTTTGCTCTGATATGGCGAATTTGTTGCAAGTAAAGTTCGATAGGCTGCGTGTCTTCAAAGTAAAATGAAATTACACCTACTTTCCATGCTCTAGTTTGTATGATGGCAACAGCTATATTCTCAGTTGTTAAAGTTGGACATCCCATAATGTTCAACGCGTCATCGAGCACTACGATGGCGGCTTTTACCGGTTTCAACCGACTAAAACATGTACTCTGTATGACACGCATGCCTAACGACCCTCGCATTTCACCTTGTGAGCCCGTGTATGGTTCTTGTACCAGTGCGAAACCTACCTTCCTCTTGACCATTTCTTGCATAAGTTCTTGAGTTGCAAGTTTCTTTTTTTGGAGGTTAGCCTGAATGACGAAACACTTTTGATGGATGGAAGCTGTTGTGTCCAGTAGGGTGACCTTAGCAATAAGCTACACTGGAACGAGCTAATGCGTCCCACCTTTTGCGGATGGGGCATTCCACGTCAAAGGCGTTATGTTGTATATCTTTGCCTCCCGCTAGATGGCAATTACGGCAGCATGGCATCTCATCAGCTAGCCGTGCGGGACAGTCCACCCGGAGATGTGGATCCCCGCAGTGGCTACACAAGGCTTCCGCGCTCTTACAGTATTTTTTGCCGTGCCCAAAACCAAGGCAGATGGAGCACTGAATAAGCGGTGACTGATCCAGCACTCGCACTCGCTGCAAGTCAATATGAGCATGGCCTACTGCTGTCAGCCTCTGCCAAATCGCGGATGATACCTGGAGTATGACGTGACACGTGTGAGGATTTCTTGTTTTACGGCGATATTTGACAGTCATTCTAACATCATCTGTGTCTAGATCCCCAAAAATGCTCTCATTCTGATTTTTAAGGGCCTTCAGTATCTCCTCATCGGAGTTATAAGATAAAACATCTTTTAAAATCACCAGCGGATCCTTATTCTGTATGTCTTCCACTTGCAGGTCTGTTTGCGATCCATTGATCCGTTTCTTTACGGTCTCAAGATCTTCTTTAGAGGCAAACCCTAATATGACTTTTCGGTCTTTCGCCTTTCGGATTCGTTCCACTCTTATGCCTCCATTTTTAGCGTCAACCGCTGTTCTCAGTTTTTCTATTACAACTCCACTCGTATCTTGTTCTGCGGATGAAGTTATCAGCACCGAGTGTATCGGCTTCTGGACTGATGGTTTTTTCTTCGCCATTTCTGCGTACGATGGTCCTTCGTTCGCAGTAAACTGGCGTGGCGCCAGCTTGAGTTGATCACTTAACGCAGTGGTATGCTGCTTGCATTCTTCCATTGCTTTATTATGCTCCTGCAGTTGTTCCAGGAGCTCTTTTACTAAATCTGTAGATAGAGGTGGCGGATGTTGAAACGGTGGCGTAAGTTCTAGCATGGAGTTTGGATTTGAGCTGAGTGAAAAGGTCTTGTCAGAAATGGAAATAGCTGAAGCCACCACCTCAGTCACTTTCTGCTCTCCTCTTACCTTTATCCTTTCACTTTCAGCCTCTTTGACTAGTTGATAAAGCCGATCCAGCGCTTCGATAACCTTTTCCTTTATTTCACCACTTAGGTTTCTTGAGTTGTTGAGATTAGTTTTAGCCTTGGTGAGCCAGTCTTTTGCTTCAGCAGTGCGATTAGTATTGTTAGCCTTTGGTGGGTTGCGGGATTTTGCTGATGGTCCCTTTATGGTGTTTTCATCGTCTTGCGATGATGTCTGTTTCATGGTTGATTCCACAGGGCCAGCCTGCGCCGTCAAGATTTTTGATTGAGAATTAGGTTCTGAGTTAGCAGATTCCCAATCATTAATGCTGCGTCGTACATTAGTAGGTGCCACTTTGGACTTCGGCGGTGATCTGTCACTGCCGGTCTGTTTGACTGGGGTTCTGATTCCTAACATATTGAAAGTAAGTATCCAAGGTAATCGGTCAGTAGTAGTTAAAGGTTTGTAAAAGTTTTAAATCAAAATAGTACTAGCAAAAGTATATAATAACAAAAACAATACCTTAAGTATCTAATAAGTAATAGTTTTGTTGAACGTAGATCCGACTTTATAAAACGGCGCTACATTCAACATCAATAGATTACTCCTCTTAGTTTGTTTTACAATTCAAAAATCATGTTCCTCTAATCTAACGCGTTACAAAGTATACTTAATATACTTCGGTTAGTTTTAACGAGCGCTTCGATAGCGTCAGGAATCTATTGAATAAATTTAGATTCTCTACATCAACTCTATGTAGAGTCGAAAAGTCTAGATAAGAAAGATCTTGCAACGCTATCGCTGCCCTCGAAAACGTTAAAACGAAGTCAAAACATTCAATATGGCGGCCAAGATGGCGGCTAAATCTTACTATTGGCTTCACTCCCTAAATCTTCCACTGGAATTACCCAAGTTTGGGCTCGTTAGAAAGGTATTAATAAAAGCTCTCTACTAATTGAGAATTTTTGAAGTAGAGACTACCCTTAAATAACAAAACTGTAAACTTTGTAAATAATACGTAAAAACAGCTACTAATATTCCGTAACAGAACTGTTTTTTTTTTTTTTTTTTTTTTTTTTTAGGTGTTAATTTAGTCTTAAAATTTAAAATTCACAATACAGAGTTTAGTGTTTTACAATAGGGAGTTGCATGTCCAATTTTATTTTCAACCCTTAAATTAGAAATTTTATATTTCATAAAGAAGTAGTCAAAAACTTTTGCAATTTTTTTTTTTTTTTTTTTTCGTTAATAGTTTAGTACAATGTCTTTACAAAGAAATTTAAAAAAAAAAAAAAAAAAAAAAAAGAAGGGTCGTCGATCTCCTTTTACCACCACGATTTTTGGAAAAAGTAAAAAAAAAAAAAAAAAAAAAATTTAAAATTAAATATCTTCACGTCCACTTATCTGATATTTTCACTTGAAACGCCAGGTAAGTCCTCTTGAAGTGCAGCAGCGATACCGATGGTCAGCAACAGCCAAAAACCTTCAGAAGCTTGACCTCGTGGCCACGTGGTTTTTGTTTTTTTGGAGTTATTTCCGCACGTAAGCGCAAATAAATTAAAAATAAGATATGCACTTGTAGGTCTTGTTAATACGCAACTTATAAGAAAATAAAAACAAGTGGTCACCGCGATAGATCTCGCAGCGCATTCGTCAAAAGTTTCGAAAAATGTAAAATTTTCAGTTTTTTCACTAAAACTTCATGGAAAAATTTCAATATTTCCAAACAATTTTCACTAGCAAATGCGCAATAATTTTACGCAAATTTTGATGTATAACACTGGTCGAAAATCACTGATATTACTATTTTTACGATTTTTTTAGCGCGGAGCAGAGGTTATGTCAATGCGTTCCGGGTGGCGGTTCCCCTGCTTGTCGGTTAGGTTAGGTTAGGTTAGGTTAGGTTAGGTTAGGTTAGGTTAGGTTAGGTTAGGTTAGGTTAGGTTAGGTTAGGTTAGGTTAGGTTAGGTTAGGTTAGGTTAGGTTAGGTTAGGTTAGGTTAGGTTAGGTTAGGTTAGGTTAGGTTAGGTTAGGTTAGGTTAGGTTAGGTTAGGTTAGGTTAGGTTAGGTTAGGTTAGGTTAGGTTAGGTTAGGTTAGGTTAGGTTAGGTTAGGTTAGGTTAGGTTAGGTTAGGTTAGGTTAGGTTAGGTTAGGTTAGGTTAGGTTAGGTTAGGTTAGGTTAGGTTAGGTTAGGTTAGGTTAGGTTAGGTTAGGTTAGGTTAGGTTAGGTTAGGTTAGGTTAGGTTAGGTTAGGTTAGGTTAGGTTAGGTTAGGTTAGGTTAGGTTAGGTTAGGTTAGGTTAGGTTAGGTTAGGTTAGGTTAGGTTAGGTTAGGTTAGGTTAGGTTAGGTTAGGTTAGGTTAGGTTAGGTTAGGTTAGGTTAGGTTAGGTTAGGTTAGGTTAGGTTAGGTTAGGTTAGGTTAGGTTAGGTTAGGTTAGGTTAGGTTAGGTTAGGTTAGGTTAGGTTAGGTTAGGTTAGGTTAGGTTAGGTTAGGTTAGGTTAGGTTAGGTTAGGTTAGGTTAGGTTAGGTTAGGTTAGGTTAGGTTAGGTTAGGTTAGGTTAGGTTAGGTTAGGTTAGGTTAGGTTAGGTTAGGTTAGGTTAGGTTAGGTTAGGTTAGGTTAGGTTAGGTTAGGTTAGGTTAGGTTAGGTTAGGTTAGGTTAGGTTAGGTTAGGTTAGGTTAGGTTAGGTTAGGTTAGGTTAGGTTAGGTTAGGTTAGGTTAGGTTAGGTTAGGTTAGGTTAGGTTAGGTTAGGTTAGGTTAGGTTTTTTTTTTTTTTTTTTTTTTTTTATATGTATGCCGCTGTTTATCCTCCGACATGGGGGTCAGAGACTTTATCCAGCTAGACACGGACTTGCCAACATCTTTTTTTTTTTTTTTTTTGTCCATAATTAATTCATTTGGGTGCGGGACTCCGGATTTTCATACGGGAGTCCCGCCAGTGTTAGTACAGATTTAAATTTTTAACGGTTTTTTACAAAAATTCCTTACTAAATATACATTACTTATGTGTTCTACCTATTTTACAAAATATGCTTAAAGTATATATACTTCAATATATATACCAATCATAACTTATCTATCTAGTTTTATTTCTCTTTATTACTTGAAGAGCTACTTTTTCACAGTATTCAAGGAAGTCTTTGCGTTTGTATTTATCTTCCATAATATTTTTTACATTTATTTCATTTATAGTTACATCAATTTTTTGTTCAGCTATATATCTGTCATATCCATGAGCCGGACAGTCAAACAAGATATGTTTGATAGTCTCTTCCTCATCTGGATCACAGATGCACGATGGACTCTCCTTACACTTGAACCGGTTCAAGTATGCTGAGAATCCACCGTGCCCTGTCATCACTTGAGTCAACACGCCCGCTGGTGCCATCTGACGGACTATTTTGTAGGCTTCTATTGCGTTAGGGAAGAAGATTTTAGTGATTACAGCAGTTTCACCGGAAGTGTATCTCTGATCCCATTTCTCAAGCGACTCCGTGCGAATCTGTCGTTTGAGAAATGAGATAGGGCACTGATCGTAATCGGGTTTTTTCTTGCTTTTCAACGCAGCTTCCTTGGCCAGCTGATCAGCTCGCTCGTTTCCGTCCAGTCCTGCGTGTGCTTTTATCCAAAAAAGAGACACTGTTTTGTTAAGGAGACGGCTGTTTCTGATATTCCTTCTTATTTCTGCTGCTAGGTGGTGGGTTGAATCAAGGTTGGAAATGGTTTCCAAAGCTGAGCGCGAGTCACTGTATATGCCAAAAGAGGTTTCAGGGCGCTTGAGTGTTACCTTCGTAGCTTCGCATATCGCCAAGAGTTCCGCCTGGTAGACGGTGCAAAACGGTGACAATTTCATCTTAAGGGTCCTTATTTCTGCTTCTTTATTCCATATTGAAAGTGCTGCACCAACTTTGCCCTCAATTTTGCTGCCGTCCGTAAAGATTCTGATTTCTTGGTCGTTATTTGCTTGCACATCCTGTTGATCTGCCAGGCACATAAACTCAATGGTGACATGGTCCGCTGGATGAGGTGTGGTAGCGTATGCTGATGGTCGTTCCACCTCTCTCCCCGCTAGAACCTGCTGAGGAATTCCCCGTTTTGCCTCAAACAAAGCGGCAGCCTCTTGTATCCTTATATCAAGAGGTAATATTCCGGCGAGCAGAAGTGCTGAGTTTAGTGAAACGGTTTTATATGCTCGGGTCAACTTCTGAGCGAAACCTCTTTGGACCGCATTCAGCTGTTTTTGCACACCTAATTTCTGTGTGGCGTGGGCCCAAGCACTGGCGGCATATAGGATAACTGGCTCCACTGCTGCGATGTATATAAGCCGTATTACTTCCAGGTGCAATCCCCAGCTAATCCTCGCCGCTCTTGAAAGCTGCTTATAAATATTGAGAGCTTTTTTGCAGGTGTTAGCTACATGATTGTTGAAAGTCAGCTTGTCATCCACTGTCAGGCCCAGTATCTTGATTTCGCGCGACATGGCGATTGCCGACCCTCCCATGCTCAAGAGTGGTGTGTCATATTTGAGTTTTCTGGTTATAACCATAGCTTTAGTTTTTTGTGGTCCGAAGTGCAATTTATTTTTGACACCCCACTCGTGGACGTGGGCGAGAGCAGCATTGGCCTGCCTTTGTACTTCAAGTCCTGTGTCACCGTCAATAAGCAATACGACATCGTCGGCGAAGGCATGGCAGTAGTCACCACGTTGTTCCAATTCTTTCAGAAGTGGGTCTAGGAGGAGGTTCCAAAGAATCGGGCCTCCTATCGATCCTTGCACACATCCTTTGTTAGTGTCTTTGAGATATTCCTCGCCTCCATATCTTACAGCCACACTTCTGTCCCGTAAGTAGCTGTCAAACAATCTTCTGATGTTTGGGGGACATTTTTCCTCGAACAGTCGGGCCCTGATTGCAGGCCACCAAGCATTATCGAAGGCCCCCTCTATGTCTAGCGAAATCATCAGTATAAGCTTCTTTTCGTCTAGTTTCCGGTGGAAGTACTGCATGATGTCATAGAGGGAGTCTTCGGTACTTTTTTGGGGCATGAACCCGTATTGTCGAGGGCTGAGCCTCGGAATAATGTGCCATTTTAGCCGTTTTATTGCCATTTTCTCGAGGATTTTGCCTAGCACGGGTAACAGTCCAATGGGCCTATATGACTTCGGGTTCGTGTAATCTTCTTTCCCTGGTTTCCTGAGGACTACCACTGTAGCTTTTTTCCAGATCACTGGGAAATATTCTAGTTCCAAACACTTATTGGCTATTGCCAAGAACAACTCTGGATCGCTCTTTATTACCCGTTCACATATGTCAGCCGTAAGGCCATCAACACCGGGGGCTTTCTTAGGGTTGAAGCTATTTACTGCAGCTATTAGCTCTTCTATCGTAAACGGGGGATCAGCAGTGTTATTTTGATCCAACACGCTTGCTAGGTTTACTAACTCTCTGGTCCGTTTGTGGTCTGCATTCTCAGTTTGTTCCGTGTCTTCCGGATAGAAAGACTCTGCCAACAATTTCGCAGACTCTCGGAGGTCAATCAGCTTTCCATCCTTCGTCAGGGGTAGATCTTCGTGTCTCTTAGTTGTTCTGGCCATAACCCTATAAATTCCCTCCCAGACCCCCTCCCTGTCTTGTCTTCCACAAAAGCTCTTCCAACCCTCGATTTGCGCCTCCCTAGCTGCATTTTCATACTCTTCTTTAGCTTTGACATACTCCTTGATGACTTTCTCTCTCCTTACGGGTGCTGCTGATTTGATGCGTCGCTTTTTAGTTAGTGCTACCTGTTTCAGGGCTGCAAGCTCCTTGGACCACCACGGTAAGCTAAGTTCTTGATTTTGCTTTACATTTGGTAGTGTTTCTTGGCATGCCATCTCAATGGTTTCCCTCCAATTCTTCCCTAGTGTTCACCTTTTCAACTGCCGTTTTGCTTAAACCTTTCTCGCTTTTAAGTTGGTCCACTTTATCATTAAGCTGGTCCCAATTTGCTTTCTTGGTTTTGAACTTGCGTGTTGTTCTTTGTACATTTTGTCCTTTGGATTTGGCTAGTTTTATTTTGAAGGTGATCACATTGTGGTCCGCACTTGTAACACTGTCATCAACCCTCCAGTCTTCAATAAGTTCGAGTAAGTTCACTGAACATGTAGTAATGTCGACGCAACTTTTATAGACTTTGTCCCCACGGATGGTGTAAAAAGTTGGAGCATCTCCCTGATTTAGGATATGCAGTCCCATTTCTCCAAGGGCCCCAGACACTTCTTCTCCTCTATGGTCCAGCCCCGTGCTACCCCACCATATACTCTTTGCGTTAACATCCCCACCTAAGAGGAACCTATTAGAACCGAGTTCTTTTTCAAGCTCCTTTACTTGTTCGAGGTACGGTTCTATTGGTTTATCTGGCTCAAAATACACAGATACGGCGATAATCTGCCAGGCAGCGGTTCGGAGCTTCACTACAACAATGTTATTTGTACAAAGGTTGGGATATTGGATAACGTCCATATCTTTGTTGAAGACTGCTATGGCTGCCTTTACTGGTTCAGATCCTGGATTTATATTTTGGTAGATCCTCACACCTTTATAGTTTTTTAGAATTGTTGTCCCGCCAACATACGGCTCTTGCAGCAGAGCGAAGTCTACATCTCTATTGTGGGCTTCCAACATGATCTCGTTGGTTGCAAGCTTTTTCCGCTGTAGGTTGGCTTGCATAGCCAGATAGGTTCCCCTAGGAGGTTTTGTAGAGCTTTTGGGGTCAGTATCTATGAGGTCCTTTGTGTCAACCTTAGCAGTAGGCAATGGATGCCCGAGCTAACGAGTCCCATTTTCGTCGTACAGGGCATTCTGAGCTAAACGCACTATGGTTCGTATTCGTGATTTTTGCACGTGTACAGTTACAGCAGGTCGGAGGTTCTCCCGTTATCAGATCCGCACATTCTTGCGACATGTGTGGCCCTCCACAGTGACTACATTTCTCCACTGTTTCCTTGCAGAAACGCCTTCCATGACCATAGCCGAGACAGAGCGAGCACTGGACTAGCGGCGATTGATCTTCAACGCGAATTCGCTGAAGATCAATATGCACCCGCCCGGCCTCCGTCAGGCGCTTCCAAATCAGTGGAGAAACTTGCATCACTATGTGACCAGTGTGCGGGTTTCTTGTCTTCCGCCTATATTTTACCAACAATCTTTGATCTTCAGAAGCTATGTTGCCAAGTATATGTTGGTTTTGGTTCCTCAGTGCCGCCACGACATCCTCGTCCGTGTTGTAAGTTAAAACGTCTTTGAGAATTACCAATGGGTCTTTATTCTTGACCTCTTCGACGTTGAGATTAGCACCAGAATTTTTTATTTTTTCTGTTATTTTGGCCAGTTCTTCTTTAGAGTTGCAGCCCAGGATTACTTTTTGGTCTCTGGCTTTCCGTAACCTATCAACTCTAATGCCAGTTACCTTGGCGTCAACGGCAGCTCTGACCTTTTCAACAACCTCCCCACTGTGTTCTCCTTCTCGCGATGTGATGACAATCGAGTGAACTTCGGGTGCTCGCTTGAAATTGGCAGCCACCTGCGCATAAGTGACTTTTCCTTTTTCCGCATGTTCCGAGTGAGGGAGCGATTGAATTTTTTCAGTCAGTTTAATAGTGTGTTGCTTGCAGTCCGCAAGCAGTTCTTTGTGCTCTTTGATGCTCTCCATAAGCGAATTTATGAGGTGTGACTCTGGTGCGTTGGGTCTCATTCTCTCTTCGCTACCTTCCTGCTCCCGTACACTTTCTATTTGATGATCAGGATACGTGTGTGGCATCCCCTGGCGTCTATTGTCTTTTTCTGCCTCCTTAACTAATTGGTAGAGTCGGTCGATCGCCAGAATGACTTCTGATTTAATTATTTTACTCAAGTTGTTAGCATAGCCCAGATGAGTTTTCGCTGTTGTCACGCATGTTTTCGCTTCGGCAGTTCGGGTAGCGGGCTTTGTCTTTGGTGGACTTATTGAAAATTCCACCGGTGCTTTTCGGGACATGGTTTCGTTTCCCTGTGTGAGGGGGGTACTCTTTTGTTCGGTGGTGCCACCAGGTTTGAAGGCGAGTACCAACTGGGAACTTTTCGGCTTCCCGTTCTCCCACTCACCGATGCTCTTCCTCACATTTGAGGTCGTAGTTGTACCCGACGGAGGTCCTGCCTCCTGAGTCTCGTTGTTTGGGGAGGTGTGGGCTTCTGAATGCTCTGCCGAAGCTTTTTGAGGAGGCGAGTGGGTAAGGAACATTTTGTAGGAAAAATTTACGATGACTACGTATAAAACAACGAATTAAGGAGAAGTAGATATAGGATTTTTTTTTTTTTTTTTTTTTGTAAATTTGTAAAAGTTGTAAATTCTAATAAATAACGATAATTTCTTTTAAACGTTTAGCACCAGCGAATGTGTATACCCAAGATTCTATGAGTATTTGTCCCTGAACCTTATCTAGGATAAAAGTATATAGAGTCGCAGACTCTGTCAATCTTAAAATTTAGCTAAAATTCTATGAGCAAGGGCTCCTATTATCAATAAAGAACTATATGTAGAGTTGATTCCAACTCTTTAGTAAAAAATTACACAAATAATGTAAAATGTTTACTCGATGCGTAGCACCAGCGTTAAGCTACTCACAAGCTAACAAATAAATTTTTTCCCAAAATTTTTCTTTTAAAAGTAGGGACTCTATGTACAAAAAATTAAACGGCTCTATGTAGAGTTGATTTGAGTAGCTAAGAAGATAGTCCTCGCCGTGCCCCTTCCAATGATACCAAACACGGGTACTCTAGCCCTAGTGGTCTTGGAGTAAACCAGGGCTTAAAATTTCCAAGATGGCGGCTAAAATATGGTTTAACTGCTATATCTCCCGAACCACTGGGCCGATTATACCCGCGCTTGGGCTCTCCACAAAGGGCCGGACGAGACCTATCCGTTGAGTTGGTTTTCAGGCCTGAAAAAATCAAGGTCCTGAAAACTGAAAATTTCAGTTGCTTTTGAAAGAGCAGGTAGAGGCAAGGTCAGGAAAGCAAATCCCAGCCCTCTACGACCCTCCGTTGCAGAGATACAGACGTTCAAACTTCAGTTTGACAGTTCGAGAACTGTCAAAAGTGAATTTCGAACGCCTATAACTCGGCCTCTACTGGTCGCAGAACAATGAGACTGGTGTCCCCGAACTCGCCCCAACCCAATCCTTCGGCTGAAAGTGCCTTCAGGGGCCTGAAATATTCTGTCACCAAAGCGCATAAGAAGTGGTGATACGTGTAGAGGGCGTGCCTCTTAACCCCTAACCGAAAACCGCAACTCTCTGCGATTCTCGGTTGAGAAGATATAACGCTCTGAAAACAGGTTTGACAGATGCCCAACTGTCAGTGTTGATGTTTGACGGGAGATAACTCCGGTTCTACTCGTCCTAGAAGGACGGGGTTTTCTTTGGGCAACTGTGCAACACCTACTCCACCCCCTGAAAGCAGTTTCGGTCCAAAAAATTTGTATGCGCTGAAAGCGCCTGAAACTATAATTTTTCTAAAATATTCTCAAAACACTTGCTTACACTGAAAACCATAAATTTATGCGACTTCTAGTTTCGCTGATACGGGACTTTGAATTATTTTACCAAAAAACCAAAAAGTGGTTTACTGGCAAAAATCGCCAATATTTGGCCTAGAGGACCCAACTTTGGGCTCAGTCAAACTGAAATAACCTTATAAATATATAATTAACGCCAAAAATTTTAATAATTGATTAATTTTAAATAAAAGTACAAAAAACACATAAAATTCAATATCTTCGGAACCAAAAGTCGAAAAAATGTAAAAAATTCATCAAAATTTTCCTAAAAATATGCCTAATCTTTTACAAGTGAAAACGATAGTATTTCTAAACAATAATCCAAAAATAACTTAAAAATTAAAATTTTCCACAAAAACTAAAATTTACACACATAAAATGTCTGTAGAGTCTTGAAATTTTCTGTACTTGTTAATTTAGCTAGCGCGCAACATAAACTGAGATAAAAAGATAAGGGTCTGCCTGAAGTTTTGGAGATAAACACAAGTGAAATTTGAAAGTTAAAATTAAATTATTTCAAAAAGTAAAGATCCAAAAATTTTTAAAACTGTACCGTTTTTCTTCTTTTCTTAGGTTCTGCAATCCGTGAAAAAACCAGGTCCCTGTCGGTGCTCCTTCTCGTAGCACGTGGCCACGTGCTACTTGTTTTTTTGACAATTACAGCCAAACCGCAACTCCAAAAAATTTCAAAAAATTCAGGAAAGTAAGACTCCTGATGTTAAATAAAACGGTGGTGAAAAACAATGGGGTCGTCGCGACAAATCGCGCAACGCACGCCGCCAAAGTTTCCAAAAATGTCACTTTTTCACGTATTTCACTTTTCCAGCTTCGAAAAGCACACTTAAGAGAAAATTTCCACACTCACGCCTAGGTCTTGTCAAGACACAACTTTTGATACTATTGGAACGTCTCTACGACAAAATTTGTCGGAGTTATGAATTTTCAAAACGGAGCGACTTCAAAAATGATGCTTATTCGGCGACAGACTGAGCGCAACTGGTTAGGTTAGGTTAGGTTAGGTTAGGTTAGGTTAGGTTAGGTTAGGTTAGGTTAGGTTAGGTTAGGTTAGGTTAGGTTAGGTTAGGTTAGGTTAGGTTAGGTTAGGTTAGGTTAGGTTAGGTTAGGTTAGGTTAGGTTAGGTTAGGTTAGGTTAGGTTAGGTTAGGTTAGGTTAGGTTAGGTTAGGTTAGGTTAGGTTAGGTTAGGTTAGGTTAGGTTAGGTTAGGTTAGGTTAGGTTAGGTTAGGTTAGGTTAGGTTAGGTTAGGTTAGGTTAGGTTAGGTTAGGTTAGGTTAGGTTAGGTTAGGTTAGGTTAGGTTAGGTTAGGTTAGGTTAGGTTAGGTTAGGTTAGGTTAGGTTAGGTTAGGTTAGGTTAGGTTAGGTTAGGTTAGGTTAGGTTAGGTTAGGTTAGGTTAGGTTAGGTTAGGTTAGGTTAGGTTAGGTTAGGTTAGGTTAGGTTAGGTTAGGTTAGGTTAGGTTAGGTTAGGTTAGGTTAGGTTAGGTTAGGTTAGGTTAGGTTAGGTTAGGTTAGGTTAGGTTAGGTTAGGTTAGGTTAGGTTAGGTTAGGTTAGGTTAGGTTAGGTTAGGTTAGGTTAGGTTAGGTTAGGTTAGGTTAGGTTAGGTTAGGTTAGGTTAGGTTAGGTTAGGTTAGGTTAGGTTAGGTTAGGTTAGGTTAGGTTAGGTTAGGTTAGGTTAGGTTAGGTTAGGTTAGGTTAGGTTAGGTTAGGTTAGGTTAGGTTAGGTTAGGTTAGGTTAGGTTAGGTTAGGTTAGGTTAGGTTAGGTTAGGTTAGGTTAGGTTAGGTTAGGTTAGGTTAGGTTAGGTTAGGTTAGGTTAGGTTAGGTTAGGTTAGGTTAGGTTAGGTTAGGTTAGGTTAGGTTAGGTTAGGTTTTTTTTTTTTTTTTTTTTTTTTTTTTTTTTTTTTTTATGTATGCCACTGTTTATCCTCTGACATGGGGGTCAGAGACATTATCCAGCTTGACACGGACTTGCCAACACCTTTTTTTTTTTTTTTTTGTCCATAATTAATTCATTTGGGTGCGGGACTCCGGATTTTCATACGGGAGTCCCGCCAGTGTTAGTACAGATTTAAATTTTTAACAGTTTTTTACAAAGATTCCTTACTAAATATGCATTACTTATGTGTTCTATCTATTTTAAAAAATATGCTTAAAGTATATATACTTCAATATATATACCAATCATAACTTATCTATCTAGTTTTATTCCTCTTTATTACTTGAAGAGCTACTTTTTCACAGTATTCAAGGAAGTCTTTGCGTTTGTATTTATCTTCCATAATATTTTTTACATTTATTTCATTTATAGTTACATCAATTTTTTGTTCAGCTATATATCTGTCATATCCATGAGCCGGACAGTCAAACAAGATATGTTTGATAGTCTCTTCCTCATCTGGATCACAGATGCACGATGGACTCTCCTTACACTTGAACCGGTTCAAGTATGCTGAGAATCCACCGTGCCCTGTCATCACTTGAGTCAACACGCCCGCTGGTGCTATCTGACGGACTATTTTGTAAGCATTTATTGCGCTGGGGAAGAAGATTTTAGTTACTACAGCAGTTTCACCGAAAGTGTATCTCTGATCCCACCTCTCAAGCGACTCCGTACGAATCTGTCGTTTGAGAAAAGAGATTGGGCACTGGTCGTAATCGGCTTTTTTCTTTGTTTTTAACGCTGCTTCCTTAGCCAACTGATCGGCTCGTTCATTTCCGTCCAGTCCCGCGTGTGCTTTTATCCAAAACAGAGACACAGCTTTGCCTTGAATATGGCTGGTTCTGATGTTACGCCTTATTTCTGCGGATAGGTGGTGCGTTGACTCGAGGTTGGTGACGGTCTCGAGAGCAGAGCGCGAGTCGCTATATATTCCAAAAGAGGTTTCAGGACGCTTTAGTATTACCTCTGTGGCTCTGCATATTGCCAAGAGTTCCGCCTGGTAGACTGTGCAGTACGGTGACAACTTTAATTTCAGGGTCTTAATTTCGGCTTCGTTATTCCATATTGAAAGTGCTGCACCAACCTTGGCGTCAATTTTACTTCCATCAGTGAATATTCTTATTGTTTGATCGTTGTTAGCCTGCACATCGTGTTGGTCTGCCAGGCATACGAACTCGATGGCGACATGTTCTGCTGGGTGAGGTGTGTTTGCGTATGGCAGCGGTTGTTCCACCTCTCTTCCTGCTAAAACTTTCTGAGGTACTCCCCGTCTTGCCCCAAACAAAGCGGCAGCCTCTCTTATTCTTATGTCAAGTGGTAATATTCCGGCAAGAAGAAGCGCTGAGTTAAGTGAGACAGTTTTGTATGCTCGGGTCAATTTTTGAGCGAAACCTTTTTGGAGGGCATTCAGTTGTTTTTGAACTCCTAATTTCTCTGTAGCTTGGGCCCAAGCACTGGCGGCGTATGTAAGAATTGGCTCCACTGTTGCGACGTATATAAGGCGTATTACTTCTGGGTGGAGTCCCCAGCTTATCCTCGCCGCTCTCGACAACTGCTTATAAATGTTGAGGGCCTTTTTGCAGGTGTTGGCTACATGACTGTTGAAGGTCAACTTGTCATCCACTGTCAGGCCCAAGATCTTTATTTCACGTGACATGGCGATGGCCGTCCCTCCCATGCTTAAGAGTGGTGTATCATACTTGATTTTCCTTGTAATTAACATTGCCTTCGTTTTTTGTGGCCCAAAATGAAGTTTATTTTTGACACCCCACTCGTAAACATGAGAAAGAGCAGCATTGGCCTGTTTTTGTACTTCAAGACCTGTATCACCGTCAATAAGTAACACCACATCATCGGCAAAGGCCTGGCAGTAGTCACCACGTTGTTCCAGCTCTTTTAGAAGTGGGTCTAGGAGGAGGTTCCAAAGAATGGGGCCTCCGATCGATCCCTGCACACATCCTTTGTTGGTGTCTTTGAGATACTCTTCACCTCCATATCTTATTGCCACTTTTCTGTCCCTTAAGTAGCTGTCGAACAACCTTCTGATGTTCGGAGGACATTTTTCTTCTGCCAGTCGGGCTTTGATTGCGGGCCACCATGCATTATCAAAAGCTCCCTCTATGTCGAGCGAGATCATGAGTATGAGCTTCTTCTCATTTAGTTTCCGACGGATGTATTGCATGATATCATAGAGGGAGTCCTCTGTGCTTTTTTGGGGCATAAACCCGTACTGACGAGGGCTGAGTCTAGGAATAATGTGCCATTTAAGACGCTTTATTGCCATTTTCTCCAAGATCTTGCCTAGCACGGGTAGCAGTCCTATCGGCCTATATGATTTTGGGTTTGTGTAATCTTCTTTCCCTGGTTTCCTTAAAACTACTACCGTGGCTTTCTTCCAAATAACTGGGAAATACTCCAATTCCAGGCATTTGTTAGCTATTGCTAAGAATAGATCGGGGTCCCTTGTAATTACCCGTTGGCATATATCGGCAGTAAGGCCATCAAGGCCAGGAGCTTTTTTGGGGTTAAAGCTATTGACTGCAGCCATTAGCTCACCCATTGTAAACGGGGGATCAGCGATATCATTTTGATCCGAGACGTTTGCTAGGTTTGCCAACTCTCGTGTCCGTTTGTGATCTGCGTTCTCAGTTTGTTCCGTGTCTTCCGGATAGAAAGACTCTGCCAACAATTTAGCAGATTCTCGGAGGTCAATCTGCTTTCCATCTTTCGTCAGGGGTAGATCTTCCTGCCTCTTAGTCGTCCTAGCTATAACCCTATAAATCCCCTCCCAGACCCCCTCCCTATCTTGTCTTCCGCAAAACCCCTTCCAACCATTGATTTGTGCTTCTTTAGCTGCGTTTTCGTACTCTTCTTTTGCTTTAACGTACTCTGCAATGACCTTCTTTTTCCGAACAGGTGCTGCTGACTTAATGCGTCGCTTCTTGGTGATTGATATCTGCTTCAAGACAGCGAGTTCCTCAGACCACCACGGATAGGTAAGTTCCTGACTTGGTTTTACTCTTGGTAGTGTTTCTTGGCATGCCATCTCAATTGCTTCTGAGTAATTACATACCAACTTCTCCAATTCGTGCCTAGAGTTAACCTTTTCAACTGTCGTTTTGCTCAAACCTCTTTCGCTTTTAAATTGATCCACCTTATCATTAAGTTCGTCCCAATTTGCTTTTTTGGTTTTGAACTTACGTGTTGTTCTACGTACACTTTGGCCTTTCGATTTGGCCAGTTTTATTTTGAAGCTGATCACATTATGGTCCGCGCTTGTAACACCGTCTTCTACCCTCCAATCTTCGATCAGGTCGAACAAGTTAGTTGAACATGTTGTTATGTCAACAAAACTTTTATAAACCCTATCTCCGCGGATGGTATAAAAAGTGGGAGTATCTCCTTCGTTAAGAATATGCAGTCCCATTTCGCCAAGGGCCCCAGACACCTCCTCTCCCCTGTGATCAAGTTCTGTGCTGCCCCACCATGCACTCTTCGCATTGACATCGCCTCCCATGAGGAACCTACTAGCACCGAGTTCTTTTTCTAGATCTTTTATTTGTTCGAGGTACGGTTCTACTGGTTTGTCTGGTTCGAAATATACTGATACAGCGATTATCTGCCAGGCAACAGTCTGGAGCTTTAAAACAACAATATTGTTTGTGCAATACTTAGGATATTGGATGACATCCATGTCGCTGTTGAAGACTGCTATGGCTGCCTTAACTGGCTCTAATCCTGGATTTACATTCTGGTAAATCCTCACGCCATTATAATTCTTCAGGCTAGTTGCCCTACCTACATATGGCTCTTGAAGCAGCGCAAAATCCGCACCTCTTTTGTAGGCTTCCAACATAATCTCATCTGTTGCGAGTTTCTTTCGCTGGAGGTTGGCTTGCATAACCGAATAGGTACCCCTGGGAGTCGACGAAGAAACTTTGGGGTTAGTATCTATGGGGTCCTTTGTGTCAACCTTAGCAATAGGCAATGGAGGCCCGAGCTAACGAGTCCCATTTTCGTCGTACAGGGCATTCTGAGCTAAACGCACTATGGCTCGTATTCGTGATTTTTGCACGTGTACAATTACAGCAGGTCGGAGGTTCTCCCGTTATCAGATCCGTACATTCTTGCGACATGTGTGGCCCTCCACAGTGACTACATTTCTCCACTGTTTCCTTGCAGAAACGCCTTCCATGACCGTAGCCGAGACAGAGCGAGCACTGGACTAGCGGCGATTGATCTTCAACGCGAATTCGCTGGAGATCAATATGTACCCGCCTGGCCTCCGTCAGGCGCTTCCAAATCAGTGGAGAAACTTGCATCACTATGTGACCAGTGTGCGGGTTTCTTGTCTTCCGCCTATATTTTACCAACAACCTTTGATCTTCAGGAGCTATGTCGCCAAGTATATGTTGGTTTTGGTTCTTCAGTGCCGCCACGACATCCTCGTCCGTGTTGTAATTTAAAACGTCTTTGAAAATTACCAATGGGTCTTTATTCTTGACCTCTTCGATGTTGAGATTAGCGCCAGAGTTTTTAATTTTTTCTGTTATTTTGGCCAGTTCTTCTTTAGAGTTACAGCCCAAGATTACTTTTTGGTCTCTGGCTTTCCGTAACCTATCAACTCTAATGCCAGTCGCCTTGGCGTCGACGGCAGCTCTGACTTTTTCAACAACCTCCCCACTGTGTTCTCCTTCTCGCGATGTGATGACAATTGAGTGAACTTCGGGTGCTCGCTTAAAATTGGCTGCCACCTGCGCATAAGTGGCTTTTCCTTCTTGCGCATGTTCCGGGTGAGGGAGCGATTCAATTTTTTCAGTCAGCTTAACAGTGTGTTGCTTGCAGTCCGCAAGCAGTTCTTTGTGCTCTTTGATGCTCTCCATTAGCGAATTTATAAGGTGAGACTCTGGTGCGTTGGGTTTCATCCTCTCTTCGTTACTTTCTTGCTCCCGTACGCTTTCTATTTGATGATCAGGTAGCGTGTGTGGCTTACCCTGGCGTCTATTGTCTTTTTCTGCATCCTTAACTAGTTGGTAGAGTCGGTCGATCGCCTGAATAACTTCTGCTTTAATTACTTTACTCAGATTGTTAGCATAGCCCAGATGCGTTTTCGCTGTTGTCACGCACGTTTTCGCTTCGGCAGTTCGGGTAGCGGGCTTTGTCTTTGGAGGACTTATTGAAAATTCCACCGGTGCTTTTCGGGACATGGTTTCGTTTCCCTGTGTGAGGGGGGTGCTCTTTTGTTCGGTGGTGCCACTAGGTTTAAAGGCGAGTACCAACTGGGAACTTTTCGGCTTCCCGTTCTCCCACTCACCGATGCTCTTCCTCACATTTGAGGTCGTAGTTGTACCCGACGGAGGTCCTGCCTCCTGAGTCTCGTTGTTTGGGGAGGTGTGGGCTTCTGAATGCTCTGCCGAAGCTTTTTGAGGAGGCGAGTGGGTAAGGAACATTTTGTAGGAAAATTTGACGATGACTACGTATAAAACAACGAATTAAGGAGAAGTAGATATAGGATTTGTTTTTGTAAATTTGTAAAAGTTGTAAATTCTAATAAATAACGATAATTTCTTTTCAACGTTTAGCACCAGCGAATGTGTATACCCAAGATTCTATGAGTATTTGTCCCTGAACCTTATCTAGGATAAAAGTATATAGAGTCGCAGACTCTGTCAATCATAAAATTTAGCTAAAATTCTAGGAGCAAGGGCTCCTATTATCAATAAAGAACTATATGTAAAAAAAAAACACAAATAATGATTAAAAAATTACACAAATAATGTAAAATGAATACTCGATGCGTAGCACCAGCGTTAAGCTAATCACAAGCTAACAAATAATTTTTTTTTTTTTTTTTTTTTTTTTTTTTTTTTTTTTTTTTTTCCCAAAATTTTTCTTTTAAAAGTAGGGACTCTACGTACAAAAAATTAAACGGCTCTATGTAGAGTTGATTTGAGTAGCTAAGTAGATAGTCCTCGCCGTGCCCCTTCCAATGATACCAAACACGGGTACTCTAGCCCTAGTGGTCTTGGAGTAAACCAGGGCTTAAAATTTCCAAGATGGCGGCTGAAATATGGTTTAACTGCTATATCTCCCGAACCACTGGGCCGATTATACCCGCGCTTGGGCTTTCCACAAAGGACTGGACGAGACCTATCCGTTGAGTTGGTTTTCAGGCCTGAAAAAATCAAGGTCCTGAAAACTGAAAATTTCAGTTGCTTTTGAAAGAACAGGTAGAGGCAAGGTCAGGAAAGCAAATCCCAGCCCTCTACGACCCCCCGTTGCAGAGATACAGACGTTCAAACTTCAGTATGACAGTTCGAGAACTGTCAAAAGTGAATTTCGAACGCCTATAACTCGGCCTCTACTGGTCGCAGAACAATGAGACTGGTGTCCCCGAACTCGCCCCAACCCAATCCTTCGGCTGAAAGTGCTTTCAGGGGCCTGAAATATTCTGTCACCAAAGCGCATAAGAAGTGGTGATACGTATAGAGGGCGTGCCTCTTAACCCCTTACCGAAAACCGCAACTCTCTGCGATTCTCGGTTGAGAAGATATAACGCTCTGAAAACAGGTCTGACAGATGCCCAACTGTCAGTGTTGATGTTTGACGGGCGATAACTCCAGTTCTACTCGTCCTAGAAGGACGGGGTTTTCTTTGGGCAACTGTGCAACACCTACTCCACCCCCTGAAAGCAGTTTCGGTCCAAAAAATTTATATGCACTGAAAGCGCCTGAAACTATAATTTTTCTAAAATATTCTCAAAACACTTGCTTACACTGAAAACCGTAAATTTACACTGAAAACCGTAAATTTATGCGACTTCTAGTTTCGTTGATACGGGACTTTGAAGTTTTTTACCAAAAAACCAAAAAGTGGTTTACTGGCAAAAATCGCCAATATTTGGCCTAGAGGACCCAACTTTGGGCTCAGTCAAACTGAAATAACCTTATAAAAATATAATTAACGCCAAAAATTTTAATAATTGATTAATTTTAAATAAAAGTACAAAAAACACATAAAATTCAATATCTTCGGAACCAAAAGTCGAAAAAATGTAAAAAATGCACCAAAATTTTCATAAAAATATGCCTAATTTTTTACAAGTGAAAACGATAGTATTTCTAAACAATAATCTAAAAATAACTTAAAAATTAAAATTTTCCACAAAAAACTAAAATTTACATACATAAAATGTCTGTAGAGTCTTGAAATTTTCTGTACTTGTTAATTTAGCTAGCGCGCAACATAAACTGAGATAAAAAGATAAGGGGGAGATAAACAAAAGTGAAATTTGAAAGTTAAAATTAAATTATTTCAAAAAGTAAAAGTCCAAAAATTTTTTAAACTGTACCGTTTTTCTTCTTTTCTTAGGTTCTGCAATCCGTGAAAAAACCAGGTCCCTGTCAGTGCTCCTTCTCGTAGCACGTGGCCACGTGCTACTTGTT
>CANNWQ010000055.1:0-85000 GCA_947532105.1 Athrips mouffetella | reverse complement strand
TTCACCGTACACGAGTCCAGTTTACGCCGCCCGCAGTATATTTCACCACTAAATTACTTATTTATTTTGCCCCGAGCAAACCCAATATGATAGTGTAGCCTCTACTTAATGTACCGTATTTATGTCATTTTTGTATAACAATCAGTTATATTTTTAAACTGTTATTTTAATAAGACATTGTACTGATTTCAAAGACTCGTCGTATTTTAAAAATGTAATTTTTATAAGACATTGTATTGACTCGCAATTGTCGGAGCGGCAACCGGGCGGCCTATAAAAACCCAGCGCCGGCCCCGCTCCGCCAGTTGTCGTCTTGCTGTCTCATCGTAAAGTCAAATAAGAGGTACGTGTGTGTAGTGGAACCTGTGAGTGGAACCAATATATTCTTATTTCATGTAAGTACCAGTGTTTTTCTTTCTTTCCTCGAATTCATTCTCATAAACTCCAAAAGCTAGTTGCCTAGGGACCGTGTAAGATATCTTTAAAATCCTACTCATTGTCAACATTTCAGAAGTGGGATAAGTGCTCACATTCCCACAATTGTGGACTAAAACTATTTAACATATCATCTTTACGTGTCCCAAATCTCATAAGTCTGACATGAGTAGGTAGACAAAAAAAAATCTATTTTTATTTTCTTTGAACGGACTCGTGGTATTTTTTTTTCTTTTTCTTCCTTGTTTTAATGCCACGATTTAAATAATGGGTAGGTAAATGGTTTTGAATTGTAGCAGACTATAATCACTACTATGCTTTTCTATTTTATGGGTACTAAATCCGCAGAAAGGGGAAGAAAGTTATAAACTATTGACTGTTTACACAAGTTTATAAATGGGTTAGGCCCCGTAACTTGGCACAATATTACACTGGGAAAGTCTGGAATGAATCGCGTGGCAATCCTAACCCAAATACAAATCCTTTATTGAACAAACTTTCTGGCCAGGCTTTCTGCGGTTTAGATCGCGAGTTCGACTCCCGCGATTCCCGCCAATGACGTTTTTTCAAATATGTAATAAACATTTGATGCTGCCCATATATTCTGTGGTTATATCGACTCGTGTACGCTTATCAGTCTAGCATAAATACCTAGAGCACATTTGCTTTACCTCTTAAGTAAATAAATACATCCAATGCTATTTGCTAAGAAATAGCAAACAATTCTATAAACAGTAAGCGATAAGACTGCCTTTGCCCACTATAACCTTAAGTGTTATTCTTTGTGCGTTCTTATGTTTATGTGTGCAATAAAGAATTTATTCATTCATTCATTCATTCAGTATATTGGATTAGTAATTCATGTAATGGAATACAGTTAAGGTTAACTCAGATCATCACCGCAAGAGTGCACTTACGATATCGTAACTTTGTATTCACTTTGCTTCCTTTTATTTAAATTCATTAGAAACCTTGAAAATTAATCTGAATTTCATTTCAAAATTTAAATAAAGTAGGCTGATGTTAACGTGTACTTGTGGTCGAATAATTTATATTTCAGTGTAAGTATTCATCATGAACAACAACCGCGGCCGTGTTCTGAACTCCCCACCGGATCCAGAGTGGTACCGCGGCAGGTCGGGCCAGTCACGTAGCCGCTCAAGATGCCGCCGCTCCAGTGGTGAAGACGGCCATCATCCAGGCAGTAGAACACATGAACAGTCCCGTGACCGCAGTCATCGGGCTTCGCGCAGCCACACCAAGTATCGTGCGGGCAGCCGCATTGCCGGACAGCGTGCGGGCAGCCGCATTGCCGGACATTGTGCGGCCAGCCGCGCTGCCGGACATCGTGCGGCCAGCCGCGCTGCCGGACATCGTGCGGCCAGCCGCGCTGCCGAGGACCGTGCGGGCAGCTGCGCCGCTGGGCATCGTGCGGTCAGCCGCACTACCAAGGAACGTGCTGGTAGCCACACCGCCGAGGGCCATGCAGGCAGCCGCACTGCCGAAGGTCGTGCAGGCAGCCACACCGCTTGCAATCATGCAGGCAGCCACACCGCCGAGGGTTGTGCAGGCAGCCGCACCGCTTGCAATCATGCAGGCAGCCACACCGCCGAGGGTCGTGCAGGCAGCCGCACCGCTTGCAATCATGCAGGCAGCCACACCGCCGAGGGTCGTGCAGGCAGCCGCACCACTGGACACCGTGCGGCCAGCCGCACTGCCGAGGGTCGAGCGGGCAGCCGCACCGCTTGCAACCATGCAGCCAGCCGCACTACCGAGGGTCGTGCAGCCGGCCGTTCCACCGAGCGCCGTGCGGCCAGCCGCACTACCGGGGGTCGTGCAGCCGGCTGTTCCACCGAGCGCCGTGCGGCCAGCCGCACTACCGGGGGTCGTGCAGCCGGCTGTTCCACCGAGCGCCGTGCGGCCAGCCGCACTACCGAGAGACGTGCCACCAGCCGTTCCACCGAGCGCCGTGCGACAAGCCACGCTGCCGAGGATCGTGCGGGGAGCCGCACCACTAGACACCGTGCAGTCAGTCGCGCTGCCGAGGGTCGTGCAGGCAGCCGTATCGAGCAAGGAGCTTCACGCAGTCGCTCCCGTACTCCAGTGCGCCGGTCCGACACCTCCGGACACGATCAAAGTTTGGAGAACCGTGAGTCTAGTAAACCTAAAAGTAGTGATCAGGGTCTTCTTGAGTTAGTAGCTGCTCTTAAGTCAATCTCTGGTAATAGTCTAGAAAGGTTAGGTTCCATGAACAACGCTATACCTGAATTTGACCCATCTAAACGGGAACAAACGATGACAATGTGGATTCACAAGGTGAACGAGTTTGCCACCATGTATGGATGGTCTGAAAAACAAACTGTTCATTTTGCATTAACAAAATTAAAGGGTATTGCTCAACGTTCGTACGAGGGTCTCCCGTCTGTGCTGTTTACTTGGGTCGAATGGCAAGCAAAACTCTTAGCTGCTTTTCCTGCAGAAGAGAATTATGGTCAAATGCTTAGTGATATGTTAGCCAAAAGAGCCCGATTTAATGACTCTCTGGAGGAATATTTCTATGAGAAGTTGGCTCTTATCAACCGATGTAATATAACGGGTAGGCGTGCAGTAGAATGTATCCTACATGGTATTGACGAACGATCAGTTAGGCTTGGAGCAGAAGCAGTACAATTTGACGATCCCAATAGGCTGTTAACTTATCTAAGAAATGCCAGGAATATCAAGACAAACATCGAGCGGAAACCTATTAAGGGACCAACATCAAGGCCACAAAATTCTAAGATTAGTCGTTGCGGCAATTGTAAGAAGGACGGTCATTTCACCTCTCAGTGTCCACATCTAATCAAGAAATGCACACGTTGCAGTAGAATTGGCCATGACGTTGAACAATGTTATGCCAAGGTATTAAATCAGGGTGACAAGACTGTAATGCGGGTTGAAAATAGGTCCGTGCTTTCAAATTTAATACCCGTGAAGCCACATCAAGATAGTCACATCGCGTTGAAGCCCAGGCCTGATTCAAATCGAAAATATTACAAATCTGCTCAAGTCGATGGTGTGCCTATGGAGGCATTCATCGATTTTGGCAGTGAATGCTCCATGATAAGAGAATCAGAGTTTCAGAATGTCGGGACTACATACAGCGTCGACAATCTCCCCACACTACATGGTTTTGGCAATTCAACTGTAAGTTGCATAGGGAGAAAGGGTGTGCAAATTGTTATAGGTGAAGTGACTGCAAATTTAGACCTGTTGATAGTCCCTGACCACGCAATGCCCTTCCCTTTGTTGATAGGGCAGACCTTCACAGAGCAACCACACGTAGTTATTCGAAAAACTAGCGAGGATTTGGAGATATCGCAACTTGCAGACCTGGGAACAGCAACCAATAAAAAGATTGACCTCGCTTGTTCGGAGAGTGTAGAAGTGAATGGCATTTCTGTTGTAAAGGTTTGCTCGGAAGTATGTTATGAGGGCGAACTCTATATTGAAGGCGGGGTTAGGGTTCTCAACGGAATCAGATATTCTATTCCAGCAGGCATATTTAAATTGGACAATGGGGTAGGATACATCGTTGTTAACAACATCTCTTCTTCAGCATTGGTACTACCTGAAGGTTTCCGTATTGCACGTGGTTTTATAGCCAACGAAGAACCAACAATAGTGGCTTCGAACGTTTTGAAGGTAAATCCTGAAAATCCAACCAGGATTAAAGAAGCCGACGTAAATTTGGGCGAAAACCTCTCCATAGAGCAGAGAAGTGAACTTTTAAAATTGCTGAACAGATATCGAAACTGCTTTGCGTTTAACTTGTCAGAGCTAGGATGTAGCACAGTAGGTGAGATGACTATCGACTTGCATGACAATGACCCTGTCGTATGCAGACCATATCGGCTAGCTCTGAGTGAAAAGGAGAAGGTAAGAGAAATTATCTCGGAGTTACTAGAAAACGATATAATTCGCCCATCTACTTCTCCATATGCTAGCCCAATAGTAGTAGTGAGAAAGAAGTCCGGAGAACTTAGACTCTGCATCGATTTCCGTGCGTTAAATAAGAAGACCGTTAGAGAGAATTACCCTATGCCCTTGATCGACGATCAGTTAGATGTTTTGTCAGGCAATAAGTTTTATACGACCCTGGACCTAGCTTCCGGGTACTACCAAGTACCTATTAAGGACTCTGATAAATACAAGACGGGGTTTGTAACGCCGGACGGCCACTACGAGTTCAATCGGATGCCGTTCGGCCTTGCAAACGCACCAGCTACCTTTCAGAGGATCATGAACCAGGTCCTGGGTCCCCTGCGACATAAAGAAGCACTGGCTTACCTCGACGATGTCATTATCACATCTAAAAATGTAGAAGAAGGTATGGCTAGATTAGAAACTGTCTTTAAAGTGCTTTCTGAAGCTGGTCTAACTTTGAAGCTATCCAAATGTGTCTTCTTTGGTAGCTCCGTTGATTATCTAGGTTTCGAAGTGTCTTCAGAGGGCATCCGCCCTGGTTCAAGTAAAATAGATGCCGTAAAAGCATTCCCGGTGCCGCAAAATCAGCATAATGTACGGCAGTTTTTGGGTCTCTGCAGTTTTTTTCGGAGATTTGTCCCTCGATTTTCCGTCGTAGCCAAACCACTCACTCAACTTTTAAAAAAGGATGCTAAGTGGGTATGGGGCGCAGATCAAGAGGTCTCTTTTCAGAAGCTTCGAGACATACTGTCTCAACGTCCTACACTTGCTCTGTACAATCCTCAAGCTTATACAGAACTGCATACAGACGCATGCAAAATTGGGGTAGCTGGTATTCTGCTGCAGAAAGATGACGAAGATAAGCTTAGGCCTATAGCTTACTTCAGCAGGCAAACTACCCCGGAAGAACAAAATTACTCTTCATATGACTTGGAAACTCTTGCCGTGGTATCGTCATTACAGAAATTTCGTGTTTATTTGATTGGTGTCCCGTTTAAAGTTGTCACAGATTGTAATTAATTGCGTGCTACTTTTCAAAAACGAGACATGATCCCACGCGTTGCCCGCTGGTGGGAGCAGATGCAGGAGTTTAACTTCAGTATCGAGTATAGGGCGGGTCAACAAATGGCTCACGTCGATGCACTCAGCCGCAACCCTGCGCCGGAATCCTTTAAGGTATTGGCTCTTACTGACTCTGACTGGTTGGCTACGGTACAGAACGCAGACTCTGAGATTCAAAGGATTATAGGAATTTTGAAAGACCCTGAAGCAGATAATGTAGTGGATGTGAAGACAAATTTTAAACTGAAAAACAACAAACTGTTTAGAATTACAGCTGACGGTGATAGGTGGGTCGTGCCAAAGAGGGTCCGTTGGCAGATCATCAAACAGAAACAAGATGATATAGGACACTTTGCTTTTGACAAGACGTTAGAAAGGATAAAAGCAACGTATTGGTTTGCTAAAATGCGTAATTTTGTAAAAAAATATGTGAATTCCTGTTTAGAATGTGCGTATGCAAAATCTACAGGTGGGAAAAAGCCAGGTCTCTTACATCCTATAGAGAAGGTGGATATCCTGTTCAACATGATCCACGCTGACCATGTAGGCCCATTTGTGCGTAGTACAAGGGGTAACACATACATCTTAGTGCTTATAGACGCTTTCACTCGGTACATTTATTTAAAGGCGGTTAGGAGTACTAAAACTATGACTTCAATCAGGGTATTTCGCGAGTACTTCGGAATATTTGGCGTGCCTCGTAGGATCATCACAGATAGGGGAACCTCATTTACAAGCGATGCATTCAGAAGGTTTGTCGCTGATCGCAATATCAAGCACGTCTTGAATGCTGTTTCAACTCCACGAGCAAACGGGCAGGTTGAAAGATACAACCGGACGTTGGTAGACGCATTGACCGCAAAGTGTATAGGCTCCGCCGAAAATAGATGGGATGATCATGTGCCTGAAGTGCAGTGGGGGCTGAATAACACGTTCAACAAAGGTATAAATTGCACGCCGTCTGAGGCATTATTTGGAATAAGACCTTCAGGAACAAGTGACAGTCGAATAAGGTCCGAGTTAGCTGATGACGTGAACAGTTCTCCTGGTGTTCAGAACCTGTCGAAAATCAGGAATCAAATCAATGACCATGTCAAATCTTATCAGGAGGCTCAGAAGAGGGCATATGAAGAAAAACGTACCAAAGCTCCAAGATATGAAGTAGGTGATCTTGTGCGTGTAGAGCGTCAGATACCTGCTACGGGCAATAGTAAAAAACTTATCCCCAAATTCCAAGGCCCATATAGGATCGTAAAAATATTTGATTGGGATAGGTATCAGATTGAAGACACTCCACTTACGCGCAAAGGCAATAGACCCTACTCAACTGTTGTTGCAGTTGACAAAATTAAGCCTTGGCTTAACTTTAATAGACCGCATAATGATTCCTCTAGCGACGAAGAGTAAGGATTTCATAGAATAATTATTTGTTTTCCTAAATATCTACACAAATTACTTATACTGAAATTGTGCATGCTGAGCTAAAATTATTTACTTATTAATATTTCAGGTTCATGGCCTTGTTGCCCTATCAATTTGCATGGGCTCTGCTGCCCCATGGCCTTGCTGCCACATGGCCTTGCTGCCGTATTTAATTACATATTGTAATTTATAATCTTCACCAGCTGCTTGGGGATAAAAAAAAAAAAAAAAAGAATATACAAATAAATAAATAAACAAATATTAAAATTCTATACTACCGCACCTACATAATGAAGGGTAAAAATATTATGTGGCTTGAGAATCTTATTATAGTGTTCTATGCAACTGTACAGTATTATTTTGTTTGTGCTTATAGTTATTTTTTCTCCAATAATGAATTAACTAGATTTTATTTGATTTACATAATGTAATTTGAAATTTTATGTTGTTATTGCTTATGTAACGACACATAATAGAGAAGGATCTTAGAATTATGTGTGGTTACATACATAACACTCGTGTCTTGAATCCTAAAATACATAATATAATAACTCTTTAAGTCGCTATGTATAATTAATTATGTTATAAGAGGTACGGTCAACCACCTAGGAATAATTTACAACTAAAAATACAAGAATGTTTCCACCGATGTGCTGCTGTGTGTACGAGGACGTACCAATTGTATTTTCGGATGGCCGACTGTAGCCTCGTCTTACTTAATGTACCGTATTTATGTCATTTTTGTATAACAATCAGTTATATTTTTAAACTGTTATTTTAATAAGACATTGTACTGATTTCAAAGACTCGTCGTATTTTAAAAATGTAATTTTTATAAGACACTAGCTGTTGCCCGCGGCTTCGCTTGCGTGGATTTCGTATTTATGTTGTTACTGGTTTTCCGAAGCAATGAGATATTTTCCCGTCATTTCGGGGTAATTTTAAACTAAGGAAAAACAAGACTAACCCTGCGCAAATCAATGAGTATAATTCAAGATCCAGCTGAATTTTATATAATATACAGACGTTACTCATAAATTACTCAGAACAGAGGAACTTAGCAGCAGTATCCTAACAAATGTAAAGAGAGAGATGAGAGACACCTTTATGTAATATTTCAAAACAGAGCCAATTCGCAAAAGTAATTGAGAAAAACTAAAACCCTCTCCCTCTCTCTCCCTCTCCCCCCTTCCTCTCCCCCTCCCTCTGTCTCTCCCCCTCCCCCACCCCCTGTCTCTCCCTCTCCCCCTCCTCCCTCTCCCCCTGCCCCTCCCTCTCCCCCTCCCTCTCCCTTTTCATCACCTCATCCCCCTCCCTCACTCCCTCCCTCTCCCCCTTCCCCTCCTTCTCCCTCTACCTCTACCTGTACCCCTCTACCTCTCTACCTCTCTACCTCTCGACCTCTCGACCTCTCTACCTCTCTACGTCTCTACGTCTCTACCTCTCTACATCTCTACATCTCTACCTCTCTACCTCTGTACCTCTCTACATCTCTACCTCTCTACCTCTCTACCTCTCTACCTCTCTACCTCTCTACCTCTCTACCTCTCTACCTCTCTACCTCTCTACCTCTCTACCTCTCTACCTCTCTACCTCTCTACCACTCTACCTTTCTACCTCTCTACCTCTACCTGTCCCTATCCCTACCCCTTACGCCAATTTAACCGCTATCCCTAACATAGAAATGACACCCATATTTATTTTTAGACATTTAAAAACCTATCGCACCCCAACCCCATTCCCAGGGGACGATGGTATTTCACGTCCACCACGTTGGATTTCAAAGATGTTGTAGCTTTCGTAATCAGCGACCCGATAAGCCATACAAACGACACCCATATTGATTTTTAGACATTTCAAACCTATCGCACCCCAACTCCATCCCCAGGGGGATGATGGTATTTCACGTCCACCACGTTGGATTTCAAAATTGTTGTAGTTTTCGTAATCAGCGACCCGATAAACCATACAAACGACACCCATATTCACATTTCAACCCTATAGCACCCCAACCCCATCCCAAGGGAATGATGGTATTTAACGTCCACCACGTTGGATTTCAAAATTGTTGTAGTTTTCGTATTCAGCGACCCGACAAACCATACAAACGACACCCATATTGATTTTTAGACATTTCAAACCTATCGCACCCCAACTCCATCCCCAGAGGGATGATGGTATTTCACGTCCACCACGTTGGATTTCAAATTTGTTGTAGTATTCGTAACCAGCGACCCGATAAACCATACAAACGACACCCATATTGATTTTTAGACATTTCAAACCTATCGCACCCCAACTCCATCCCCAGGGGGATGATGGTATTTCACGTCCACCATGTTTGATTTCAAAATTGTTGTAGTTTTCGTAATCAGCGACCCGATAAACCATACAAACGATACCCATATTGGTTTTTAGACTTTTTCACCCCATTTCCCTTTTTTAGGGGTTGAATTTGGGGTGGAATTTCAATAACAGTGATGAACGTTGCATAGAATTACATCCTTAATGCCTAAATAATAAATTATGTGGATTTTACTTTAAGAATAAAGAATTTTCAACTTCATCCCCCTTTTCACCCTTAAGGGTGTCGAATTTTCAAAAACCCTGAGACACGTAATTATTAATTTTTAGTCGTCAGCCTAAATACAAATTTTGAAGATCCTAACTTCAAAACTGACGGACTTTCATACAAACTTTCATCCCCTATTTTACCCCCTTAGGGGTGGAATTTTAAAACCCTTTCTTAGTGCACCCCTAGGCCTCATAAGGAACCTTCATGCCAAATTTGGAATCTCTAGACCCAGTGGTTTGGGCTGTGCGTTGATATGTCAGTCAGTCAGTCAGTCAGTCAGTCAGTCAGTCAGTCAGTCAGTCAGTCACCTTCTTCTTTTATATATATAGATTGTATTGACTCGCAACTGTCGGAGCGGCAACCGGGCGGCCTATAAAAACCCAGCGCCGGCCCCGCTCCGCCAGTTGTCGTCTTGCTGTCTCATCGTAAAGTCAAATAAGAGGTACGTGTGTGTAGTGGAACCTGTGAGTGGAACCAATATATTCTTATTTCATGTAAGTACCAGTGTTTTTCTTTCTTTCCTCGAATTCATTCTCATAAACTCTAAAAGCTAGTTGCCTAGGGACCGTGTAAGATATCTTTAAAATCCTACTCATTGTCAACAATAGTCCTCCGAATAACGATTCGGGAATAATACAACCCTAGCGCGGTCACTGATTTGGCTTCCCGATGCGCGCACACGACCGCTCGTGATATTTGTGGAATGCGACTGCTAAATGCTAACTAACATGGAGCCGGCCCGCCTCCTTATCGCACGGCTCATAGTCTCGAACACAATGCTACGGACCGCCCCCTTCGCGAAGTATAATTGTTATCGGCCTCGTACACGCTGCGCCCGAATTACGCGCAGTCATAGCGAGCCTATTACAAAGTTGCAACCTGGCCGCAACCATGTGATTTTCTACTTAAATACCCGCCTCTAAGCTAACATTTCTTATTCAGAAAATAAACACCGACTTTATTTTCTACCTACATGAATAGACCCAAATTGGTTCTTAACAGTCACCCGCCCCGGACCGAGCCATCGGTCCACTCACTATCTGGCAGGCAACTAACGAGGCCACTGCTTGTCTAAGAACCGAATCACCGACCTGGACCTCTGCCATTCTAAGTACCATCATGGCCAGGAAGCAGATTGAGAATGCGCCCCCGGCGCCAACGCAGTGGCGGTAGGTTGGCATCCCCAACCTAATACGAGGTCTCCCATACATGGGGATTGGTTCTGTCCTGCCACTTAAGGCTTTGCTGCAAAACCTACAAATACTTAAACAACTACCGCTTCCAAAGCGGGAAATATGTTGCAACAACTGAATGCATTAACAACTACAATAACATGACCGGATTTCATGCAAGGCGTTAAGTGACTAGCCAATGAAACTGAGTGGACACCAAAACGGGAGTTGAACCCAGCTTCAAATTTACAAACACGGTCATCTCAGTTCCCTAACGTTATCATTGATCCTAACACATAACAAATGGTCCTTCGCGGACCTTACCGCTAATTCAAATAACACTCCAGTGAGAGCATGCGAGCGTATTTAAACGCACAACAACTCGAATGCTCCGACGAGGGAGGCTCATGCCGATCTCGTGCTGAATTACATACAAAAATGTGTACAATCTCCTTCAATACGCGATCAGCACCCGTAAAATTGGTCCCACAGCCCAATCTGATCAGCGATAGGAGTTCCCTGCGCGATATTACCTATCCAGCGCGACCATAACGCTTCCTTAAGAAGATCGGCTACAAGTACCAAATGACCTGCCTTGGTCGAAAGGCCACCTAACACGCCCAGTCTTACTTGACTTCCCATACCGAAGGCGTGATTCCTTGGCCATGCTCCGTACGGCCCCCAATGATGATGTGGTTACATTGCGGCTGTCATCAAATTACCAAGACAAGCACCGAAACGCGATGTCTACAGAGTTTGTCTGTAGACATATCCTAATCTATTTAAAAGGCCACTCTTCTGGCCCCCTTATAAACTACTGAGGTCCCCAACACAGCGGGTGACCCTGCAATGCAGTAGACTTGCATCTCCGAGATGCCCCCAGCCAGTTTTATCTTCCCCGGCACATTGTACAGACCAGTGACGTCTCAGACCCGTTCATCTGAGAAACCCGCTTCGCCACGTACACCTCAAGTATGGATTCAATAACCCCATGAGAAGAGCGGCACCCGCCCGTTCCCGTTGATCCATCAAATCTAGATCGGTGCCACATTATTCTTTGCCGTAACTGCGCGCACATCCACTTCACCTATCCATTCAGGGGTGCGCAAATACATCCATGCAGCATACCCGCGCCCCAAAGCGTCGTAAAATCCATCTAAGGTAACCTTACTGCCCACCGATGGCAGTTGCTTGCGAGGTAGTGCGATTAGAGTGCTTTCACTAAAGCGCCAGAATGAATCGACAGCTTCCCGATTAGCTGATCCTCCCAACCACTTTGGTTTAGCGCATGAGTTGGTTCCTCGGTCTCCCAGAACCTTGCAGCTCCCCTCCCGACACACCCGTAGAAGATCCCATACTCTTCAGGCAGGTCTACAGGATTCTTTTGTGGACCTGGAACATCACATCTGCCTTGTGTCGGCTGCAACTAACCCATCCTGTTCCCGTACTATCTTAGTACTTCCCAATAACTTCCCGAGGATGCTTATTCCCGTATTACGTCCACCCGTTCGGAAAGTTCAAATCTGGATTAGCCAGATCCCATCTGACAGTCATCCCTCGTGCCCCCAATGGCAACCCCATCCGAGGAAGGACCTAAACATCCAGAACTACCGCTGAGGCACAACAACAACAGACCCCAAGTCTGACCTACAGCGTTAGGCGTACCATCGCCTCCGTATCCTATTGCCCGTTTCATGCCCCGCGCATGTTGAAAATAATGGAAACCCTTGCCTACTCTCAAATCCCATTGATGCGATGCACCGTTGAGCTATCTAATCTTACAAGGCTCGCACCATCATCCTCTTGCCAACCGAAACTCATCCCGTAAGAAGAGTTGAGAAGTAGGCGGCCAAACCCTAGTAGGGGAGGGTCCCCCCTGGATCCGCCCGTTGAGAGTGCACTCTTGCACTGCCCATGTAGACAAATGGGCTCCATCCCATATCACAGGGCCCGCGGTCCGTGGTAATCCCGTAAAGGGGGCAACCGTGCCCCGATAGAACCCTACCGATTGGTGGAACCGGAACCTGGAGGCTTGGGTATTCCGCCAGGGACGGCGACATGTGTTTGGCCTGAGACATTCTCACACTCAGAGCCATCGAACAACTTACTTCGTCGCCCTGCCCCGTTCCTCGTCCCTGGCACCCGCCTGAAGGCACCTGGCCTACCCCAGAGATCTCCTCGTATCCTCCTGTAAGCACCTGACATCCTTCTGCGCTCACCTGGCACCCGCCCGTAACCACCCGTTCTTCCTTGCCACTTACCGTTTCATCGGACTGCTCATACAGTCCATGATCAATGGACAGTGGCAGTTGCTTGTGTCCAGGTGATCCCGTGCGCCACTCTGAAGGGGTGTCCTGTGGTGCTATTCCGCTGCCAATCTCCTCTTGGCCACAGGTCTCCTCCGCTGGCTCCCTCGCCGGAGACGTCTCTACTAGAGACCCCGTGATCCCTTTTGAGGTAATTTCCACAGAAGGGGCGTCCTTCACGTCTACGGAAGACCATCCACAAACCGTACTCTCAGCCCCGTGCCAAGTGTGTGACGGTGACGTGATGCCAACTTCCCCAAATGCGTCCGACTTGGGCCGCTGCTCATCCATCGGACTCCTGAGTCCGTGACCCGTACATGCCGGCAACGTAGGTCCTCGTTGACCCCAACCCTGTCGCTTACCATGGGCAACCGCTTGGATGATATCATTCTCAAAGTCCAGACAGCTTATGTTATCGTCTGTCGCCGACATCGTCTCCTCGTGCATAACTGTCAAGCTCAAATACCGCCAGAGGATTTCCTCTACCCTCTCCATACGGTCGCTAGACTCCAATTCCCTACCCAACAAATCGTCAAACTAGTCCTTGCAGCCGATCAAAGCTGCTGTCCCAGTATAATATTGCAGCTCAGCACAAATAGCATCCCTTTATTGTTCGCAAGTCAGACAGGATGCCATTGCACCAACTTCCTAGGGATACACACAAGGAAACACCAAAACCGTAAATCTAACAAATAAAATAAATGAGTAGGTATGTCCACAAGTGGACGCCCTGCAATATTCACCGATCAGGGCACGAAGTCAACTGGTGGGCAACCGAAAACCCTACTACAATCACAAACTTAATTATCTAACTTAAATTTAACTAATATAAGGTTGGGACCACGAGTGGACGTCCCGCTGTCCACTAGTGGGCCAAACCACGCTCTGCTACCAGTGTTTTTTCCGCTCCGCGGCCCGGGTCCGATACGTCCGCTGGGCCCTATGAGTAAAACGTACCCAGGAGTGCAACTGTGCACTCGTAGACCCGAGCGGGGGCGTAACAAATTGGGCTGCGATACACAGCGCTAAACTTATAACTAAATACCTAAACTAAATACACACACAATATTGATAATAAATACACCTTAAAATCGGGTCCGGACCCGTGATCTAGAACCGGCAAATACAAACTATCTACGGATGACTCGCGCTTGACCCAGCCACCAAACTGTACATAAGTAGGCAAGTGACTTACCGATAATATTCCCGTGGTCGCGACGAGTCGAAATGTACATTTGAAAGTGTACCTACCATTTGTGTGCAAGTAGGAATGTCCAATAAATACAATTACATAGAAATAATTATATTTATTATTTATTTATTTTATTTTATTCGGAACACTAACAGCTAAGCATACATTAAAATAAGTATGTAAAGAAAACACTACAAGGCCATTTATTTCATTTCATTTATTCATGCTTACATTGTACAGCTTAAAATTCTTTAATAATTGTAGCAGTTAGTACATGAACCCTATATTAGGGCATCGCATATTGTGAGGCATGCAGTAAGAGACATTAAAAAAAATTAAATTAAATTACATCGAATTGTCAATTAAATTGTCAAATTGTCAGAAGAAATTAAATTGTCAATAATAATATAGAATTAAAAGAAAATTAAATTAAATTGTCAACATAATAAACCATCAAAATTGAAATTAAATAGGTAACATTGTAAATATCATTGTGTAAATAATAAAATTGATAATAAGGAATTCATAAAATAGATTAATAATTAGTTTTCGATTACGAATGACTAGATTGGATCATGGAGGAACTTATTTACTGTGTAATAACTCTTATTCAACAAAAAGTTTTTTACTTTATTGTAGAAAGGTTTGTCTTTAGGTTCTGCTTTAATAATTTCGGGCATTTTATTATATATTGTTGCAGCTTTATAGTGCGGACCAGTTTTTCCCATATGCATAGTTATATTTGGCAGAACCAGTGTGTTACTTCTTCTGGCACTCGTACAAAATTTGAGTTCATTTATGTTTTTCCGGACAAATAAGGTGGCTTCCAATATAAATATACAGGGCAACGGTAGTAATTTATGTTGTATAAAAAATGGTTTACAGCTTTCCCTTGGCTTTATGTTAAAGAGGATTCTGATACATTTCTTCTGTAAAACGAAAATTTCATGCGAGTGTACACTGTCTCCCCACAACAAAACCCCGTACTTCATCCATGCGTAGGCATACGCGTAGTATGCAGCTCGTGACGCTTCAAGGTTAGTGTTCGTTTTAAGGGTCGACAGCGCATACGTAAATTTAGAGAGTTTTGATTTTATTTTTTGAACATGTTGCTCCCAAGTTACATGAGTATCTATTGTTATGCCTAATAAATTGAACTCGCTTACTTCTTCTATATTTAGCTTGTTTATAACAGTACTAACATCTAATTTTGATTTTTGTCTAGGTCTAAGTTGAATAAGTTTAGTTTTTTTCAAATTAATTTCTAAATTGTGATTTACTAACCAGTTTTTGACATCCATAAAGCTTTTTGCAACGTTTTCCCTACTATCGTGGTCATCCCTACATCCAAATAATAATGATACATCATCTGCAAACATAATGCACGGTGAATTTTGTATGTTTGGTAATTCATTTATGTAAATAATAAATAAAATACATCCAACTACACTTCCTTGGGGTATCGACCAGTTTGTACATTTTATTTCAGATTGTACTGCTTTTATCATGTTCTTACCTGGATCGAAATATTCGAGTTCTACATACTGTTTACGGTTTTTTAAGTAAGATCTAAACCACCCGTGTGCCCTACCTCGAATCCCGATGTTGTATAGTTTCAATAATAGGATTTGGTGAGAAACTTTATCGTACGCTTTAGTCATGTCAAGCAATATACTAACGACATAGTATTTATTTTGTATATAGTTTAATGACTCTTGAATATATTTAGTGATTGCTTGCGTAGTAGACCGCTGTTTACGAAAACCAAACTGATTTTTATTTAATAATCTATATTTTTCAATAAATTTGTAAATACGTTTTGCCATTGCTTTTTCAAATATTTTTGAAAAAACGGGCAAAAGCGCAATCGGCCTATAATGACTTGTGTCTTCTTTAACTCCGCTTTTTTTATGAATAGGTATTATTTTTGCAATCTTGAGTCTTTCTGGAAAGATTTCCTGTTCAAATGATTGATTAATTAGTAGGGTAAGTGGTGACGTTAATTGATCAACACACGATTTGATAGCCGTAACCGTAGCTATACTTATTTGGGAGCTGCATAATAATTTGTTGCACTTCTCGCTCCGTGACCGGTTGAAGGTAGATGGAGTTGTCCGCGCGCTCAGTTGACTGCGGCAGCGGGCCACTCGGCCGAGCGCACTCTGACTCACCGATCGAAGCGAAGTAGTTATTAAACGAGTTTGCTACACTTAGGGGATCTTCAATAACTACGTTACCCTGCTTTATTTTAATTTTTTCCTTGTGTTGTTGGCTTTTCTGATTTTTTGTTACATTATTTACTATTTTCCACATAGATTTTTGTTTATTATTAGATTTTTTCATAAGTTTTGTATATTTATTTCTTTTGGAAGACTTGACACATTTTTTTTAAATCTTTTGATATTTGTTGTAATATATTTTAAGTATTTAATTTTCTGTCTGATTAACTAATATTTTAAGTTGTCTTTTTGCTTTACATGAAATTTTTAGTCCTTTTGTTAGCCAAGTTATTCTTTTATTTGGTCTTATTTTGACACGTTTTTTCGGAATACAATCGTTTAAAATTAATTTGATTTGGTGATCAAAAGCGTTGTAATTTTCATTTATATTATTGTGTATTAAAATATTATTCCATTTAATTTCGCTTAATTTATTTTTGAAATGTAGTATATTTTTAAGTGTAAATAACCTTTTTTGTATGAAATAAGTACTCGTAATCAAATTATTCGTATTTATTGTGAAGGAATAAAGCAATCCCCTATGATCTGAGACGCAGGAATCAATTACTTCTGAGTTACTATCCAAATTATTTGTAAATATGAAATCTATACAGGATGATGAGTTTTTCGTTACGCGAGTAGGATCTTTAATTTGTTGCCGCAAGTTACACTCTAATAGGTAATCACATAATTTATTATAGTTCTGCTTATCCTTCTTCTTAAATCGATTTAAATTGAAATCACCCGTGAAAATTATATGCTTGTTATTGGCAAACCTTTTTAATTTGCTTATGATTTTATTGATGACGCTAAAAAAAGTATTTAAATCACGATCCAGCCTATGAATATTTATAATAATTAGGTTATGTTTTGGTATTTCTAAGGCACAACACACTGTAACATGTTCTACACTCATATCCTTAAAGTCCGTTAGTTCTTTATATTCCACCCCGTCACGAGTTAGGATAGCTACACCACCTCCTCTGTAGTGTCGCCGATTAAATGACGTTGCAAAAGTGTAGCCATTTATTTGTAGATAGTCCATTTTTTCTAGTTTTATCCATGTTTCTGACAGGCAGACCACATCATATTTTTCCTCATCTAACAAGCTCTCTAAAATATGTAATTTATTATTTATACTTTGTTGATTTTGAACAAAGACTTGGAATTTAGTTGTCTCGAAAGGAATTTCTTTGGTTCTCAAAGTGTTGTTTAGGAGTAAAAGTTTCTTCCCGTTGTGGTACTGAGTTCTCTGTTCTTGAGTGCTGTTGCTGAAAGGCGTCTTCGTTCAGTTGTGCTTGTGGCAGCACGTATTCTTTGCCATCTAAATAAAGCTTGTTGTTTCGAATCACAGCATTTCTTCCATTTCTTCTTTCTTGAATCAAGATTTGGCGTAGTCTTCTCCTTTTTTGTATAGATTTTTTATCCAAGCATTCTGCGATTGCTATGCCTGTATTTTTAAAGCATCGTCTATTATCCAATAAGTATTTATTCATTCTCTTGCTAATTAGTTCTACCATCACTGGTTTCCTGTACCCCTTTTTTCCTATTCTTGTTATATTCTCTATGTATCCAGTTATATCAACATTCAGTATCTCTCCTATTACTTGTATTACTATGTCGTGTAGGTCGTGTTCATTTTCTTTGTTTTGTTCTTCTAACCCGTATAGTATAAATTTCTTCTTTCTATCTAAATCCAAGTCGATATCATATGTTGTTGGTTTATGACCAGCGCACATATTTTCGAATTTGTTGTTTTAAACTCTGATTTTCCTTTTCTAAATTTGATATCCTTTGTTCCAAAGCCTGTACGTTAGTTTGTGTTTTTTGTTGTTCCGTATTAATATTTTTTATATGTCCTAGCATCTTTTTTTTTGAGTCTTTAATAGCTTGAGAGATATCACTTTGTAGTGTGGTTATGGTTAGTTCCATTTTTTTGAAGATAATTTTAGTATTCGCTGCTAGTTTTGCGTCCAATAGTTGACTGATTTGCTCGAGGGTGATTGTGTTTGTAGGTTCCTGTGTGGGATTAGACCTGCTAGGGCCAGATTCATTTCTATTAGAAGGCAAATTAGGCAAAGCCAAGGACGAGGAGGTGCTAGAGCCAGGCCTAAGAGTGCTTAAGGTATCTCCTAAAATGCTTTGGTTGTCATGTTGTTCATCTGCGGACATTAGTGTGTCGTCTAATAATGTAGATTGCCTTACTGGTGTGTCATCGTTTCTAGGTAGTCTTCTGGTTATTCTTTTACATTCTGGGCAGATCCAGGCTCTTTCCAATTCATGATACTGCTTTTTATATATTTCTTCTGTTAAGAATACACAGGTGTAATGGAATTGTAGTTTACATTTAATGCATTCTATTAATTTGCCAACATTTATGTGTTTATTACATTCTGAGCAAGCCCTCATTTTGTTAGTTTTCCTAATCACTGTCCTTGCTGTTTGTGACTCTTGGCTTCTGCTTAAATTCGCAGGTACCTTTGCAGCGGCCGGAAGGTAGCTAGGTAATTTGTGGGTGACCCCTACACTGTGGTCGGCTATCTTCGGGTCGTGCTCGCGTTCTGACGTTACTTGATGCTCGGTGAACGGTGACTCACGCGCAAAAATACCGGCTATGAATTTGAAGTTATTTGGCTTATAGCGTGGAAACCCGGCACTTTTTTACAATAATTTATGCTCAATAATTTTAAATAATTAGTTTTAAACAGTTTTTTGGTATTTTTCACTTCTAACTCAAGCCGAATTCACAGTTTTTGGGAAAACAATTTGGGACAAACGAAATACGCGTACACTTCCAACGGCTCTCGCGAGCATCCTCCCAAGTATTCGCAAATAGAAATATAATGTGTACTGATGTCGATCCGATGATCCTGCGCCGATCTTAGTGCTGGCCGCTCCCGCAGCCGGCATTCAGGTCAAACCCCAGCCTCGTGCTTCAATCACGCCGCGCTCACCGAATGCGCAGGTCGACACCCGTTATAGCAGATAATTCCGGAAATCTGCCTTCCAATCACAAGTCCATAGCAAATCCGCGGCGATTGCTATCAATCGTCCCACACACCACGCGGATTGCCAAGATATAGTCAAATTATCACCGGCCACGCCCCGTCTGGCGTGGTACTTATTAAACCAAGTCACTTATCGTACAATTGTCCATCAACCGCAATTTCTGTCCTCCCCGCGAGCCAGGAAACTGCCCCGAATGGTATATTCACGACACACTTATTCCCATAACATAATAACTATGAGTCCATACGCGCCGCTTGCGTCGACCCAAAAATGGCGTCTCGTTCACCGTACACGAGTCCACTTTACGCCGCCAGAAGTATATTTCACCTCTAAATTACTTATTTATTTTGCCCCGAGCAAACCCAATATGATATTCCTCCGAATAACGATTCGGGAATAATACAACCCTAGCGCGGCCACTGATTTGGCTTCCTGATGCGCGCACACGACCGCTCGTGATATTTGTGGAATGCGACTGCTAAATGCTAACTACTATGGAGCCGGCCCGCTTCCTTATCGCACGGCTCATAGTCTCGAACACAATGCTACGGACCGCCCCCTTCGTGAAGTATAATTGTTATCGGCCTCGTACACGCTGCGCCCGAATTACGCGCAGTCATAGCGAGCCTATTACAAAGTTGCAACCCGGCCGCAACCATGTGATTTTCTACTTAAATACCCGCCTCTAAGCTAACATTTCTTATTCAGAAAATAAACACCGACTTTATTTTCTACCTACATGAATAGACCCAAATTGGTTCTAAACAACTTCCCTGGCCGTTATTTATAGTGATCAATGACGTCACGGTCCGGACAGTCACGATAGTGTCGGCTCCAGAACCGTAGGCAGCAAACGGAATATTAATAAGGGCTCGAGCGTAGTCTCGTACTGGGACCCCAATCTGGGGTTACACAAATCACTTTTTGGTAAGATTAATAACTTGTAGAACGTAATTAGGTTTAAAGATACATCCTTTATAGTAGAAAGTAAAAAAAATATAGGAAATCCGTTACAATGATTTGGGTAAATCGGCGACAAGGCGAACTTATTCACACGGCTAGTGTAGGCGCTCGATTGACTGGTCAGCTGGAGGTCACCTTTAAAAAGCCGATAACATCCGAGTAGACCCGAACGACTCGCGCGCATAGAAATGCATCGGAAGGCAGTAAAATCATTTTTATTGTAAATAGTTAGATTCTAAAATTATTACTTTTAATAGTTTTTTGTAGTTTATTAAGATCACAGTGTTACAGTGTCTTAAAATCAATATGGGTGTCGTTTCTATGTTTATATAAGGATAGGGATAGCGGTTAAGACGGCGTTAAGGATAGGGATAGGAGTAGGGTTAGGGGCAGGGAGAGGGAGAAGGAGAGGGATGGAGGTAGAGAGAGAGGGTGAGGGAGGGGGAGAGGGAGAGACTGCACATTGTCTGAATATTACGCGGGCGAACCCGCGGGCACAGCTAGTTCACATATAAATGTAGCCGAATTTCTGGGCTGTAGTACTTACAGTGGGCAATACCAATCAATCAATATCATTTATTCATAGAACAATTCATGATTGTGTTTGAATATTACAATTAAAAAAAAAATACACAAATTAAAATAATAAAACCACTTAAACAATATAAGATAAAAGTTCACCTACAACCAAACAGGATGAAGTTAAGACTCCACAATATCATGCCATTTAATATAAAAATAATAATAAACAACAATATCAAAAATTTACTTCAAATTACTACTTATGTCAAAACGAACTAAAATTAATAATGTCAAAAATTCTCTAAATCTGATGTCAAAATTCCTGTAAATCTGATGTCCAAAATTCTCTTAATCTAATGTCAAAAATTCTATAAATCTATTGTCAAAATGATAGATAATAATGTCAAAAATTTCTACATATAAAAATTAAAAATCCTCTACCTTATAACAGCACTTTTCCAATAATAAAGCCTTCAGTTTTTTCTTAAAATCTTTAATGTCTGTCAAAATCTTTAACTCTACAGGCAGCTTATTGAATAAATTTACTGATTGATACTGGGGGCAGTGCTTAACGATATTCAAACTAGGATATATTATGTGAGTAAGGTCCCGTCTTCTAGTAGCCTCTCTTTGAATTTGATCTTCATCAGTCTCAAAATTCTTTCGCCTTTTGAATAATCCTGTTAATAAGACTAGTATGTACAGACTGGGTACTGTTAATAAACCTAACTCTTTAAAGTGCTCTGCGCATGACTCCCACGGTGGAAGGCGTATCATTACGCGAAGAGCTCTTTTTTGTAATACCAATATTCATGCGTAAATATTAGCGAATCAGTTTATATATCACAAAAACATGAACTTGATCGCAACTGGGTGTGCTTGGATTGTGCAAGAATCACAAAAAGGCGCCAAAGAAATGATGATGATAAAAAAATAAAAATAAATAAATTTTTTATTTAGATAATAACACCCTATTTACATGTGTTATACTTCTGCCAAACTGCAGAGCAGTTTGTTGGCAGAGGATACTCCCTTAAATTACCAGACGGGTAAATATACTTACACATACCCATTTACGCACGGCAGCAAGTAAGTGGAAACAAAACCAGTATAAGCTGAACCAGCGTACTAAGCCACAAGTTTCTGAATTCGGAGATTAGTTCAAGGTCAGAGTGTTTCCACTGACGTGATACTCCGGTACGTAAAGCAGTAAAAAGCCCAGAAGTCAAAATAAAACATCTCACTCAATCGACGACCCAACCATATATGACCAGAGCATTTTATGCAAGACAATAGCCAACACCAGTCAATCTACCTCAGGAGTCACACAACCAGAAACCTCAACCTCGACATTTAGATGAAAAGTTCTGAAGAAAAATAATGAAGCCATACTAACGGAAATGATAATCCGTATCACTTTGAATTATAAATGCAGTTTTATAGTAATTGTAAAACCAAAATTTTCTGTAGCAATTTTTTTTTCTACGACGATATTTGATGAAGTTATGATAAAAATACCGACGGAGCTCACCAAGCCCCAAGCTGTAGTGGCATGACGTCACTAGGACCGAATCCGCCAACTAACCAACTACTTGTAGCGTTTCGCGCGAATACTGTTCCCTTTAAACTAGTAAATTAATATTATTGAATATATAGACTTTAAGGGCAAGAACCAACAGGTCTGCCTTGCATCCTCTTGGCAGTTTCGCCAGTCCGACCAAATTGGTGGTCCAATCACATCCGACCACATTTGTGGTCCGACTAGCGAAACTGCCAGGAGGATGCAAGGCAGACCTGTTGTTTTTTACTCGTTTAGGTACCTTCTATTTATACGAATAGATTTCATTCGTATAATCTGTCATTTAAACACTTTTCTCTCCAACTGTAAAAAACCTACCAGGTTTCGGATTGGCAGACAACGTTTTGTGGACCTATTAGGCCATTACTATCGCTACAAAGTTGCAAATTTCGTGTACTAGATGACGTAGGATAACATGCAGTGCCCTTACGGTCTAATACTACGTTTACATTCAGCCGAAGTGAGCAGGGAAGTGGGCAGGACCAGTATGTAAACACGATACTTCTCATTCCATTGCCGCTGCCACTCGCGCTGCCCGGCGCTCCCCAAAAAGGCGGTTTTTTTGTGCGGAAGTCAAAGGACGGGCAGCGCGAGTGGCAGTGCGTGTTCACATTCAGCTCTGTCGCTCACTTTTCGCCGAGCGCCTGGAGGAGAAACACGTGTGTGTTTTGTTTATCTATCACATTATCTCTTTAAAGGCTGTACCTAACATTTTTTGTTTTAATAGATTTAATGGAGCCTTAACTTTAAAACCCCTACGAATTCGGCTATGCATTAAAAATCTGTTAAGAAGGTTGGTAGGTACTTAAAGAGTTCTATTACGATGAATAGATATCATCCACCATCTTCTACGACGACGAATTTTCTTTATTTTTTTTAAACATCGAACATAATTATGTATTGCAAAAAAGACACAGAGCGGCGGCTGAAATTATTTCGACGTCTGCCATCATGGAACGTCCGAAGCGATGTGAGTGGTAGGGCAGTATGCAAACACGCACTTCTCTCGATCCAGCTGCGGCATTATTCAGGGAATTATTGCCGATAGCGCGAGGAGCAGTGGCAGGGGCTGAATGTAAACGTAGTATAATATTACATTGTTCATTTCATGTAAAACATGTGATTTAAAGAATTCCTTTTGTAATTGTAAGAAAGTGTAATAAATTGGAAGCCAGTTTTGTCTAAGGTAAATCGGATAATCTCCCCATAATCGACATTTTTTTGGTGTTTGAGTAAGTACGTACTCATTTAGGCCCTGGCTCCACTAGGCTCACAGTGAGCCGCTCACTGTTTGCCTCCAGTTCGCATCCCTATTCAGCGCAAACTGTGAACATTTTACGGCGTTTTACTAGTGGATTCATTCAGTAAGCCGCTGAGTCGCCGCGAACTATGCTATCGGTCGGCGGCACAGTCAGCTCACTACGCTGCGCCGGAACGCTGCGTAGCGTCACGCGGTCATATAGACCCTCGTATAAAGTATATATATGGTATCGGTATCTTATCGGTATCGTATCAGTATTATTACCGTTACCCGACACCGTTTCCGATACCGTTGCCGATACCGTTACCGATACCTCTACCCATACCATTACCATTACCAATACCGGTAACTTACCGATACCGTTACCAATACTGATACCAAGACCGGTACGGAGACCATTACCAATACTGTTACCGAACCTGTTATGGAGACCGTTACCAATACTGTTACCGATTCCGTTACCGATACATTTACCTATACCGTTACTGATACCGTTACCGTTACCAAGACCGTTACCAATACTGTTACGGATCGAATCGGTAATGGTATCGGTAACGGTATCGGTAACGGTATCAGTAATACTTTTGGTAACGGTCTCCGTAACGGTATCGGAAACAGTATTAATAACGGTATCAGTAACGGTATCGGTAAATTTACCGGTAAACGTAACGGTAACAGTATTGGTAATGGTCTCCTTACCGGGTTCGGTAACAGTATTGGTATCGGTCTCCATACCGGTATCTGTAACAGTATTGGTAACGGTATCGGTAAGTTAACGGTATTGGTAACGGTATCGGTAATGGTGTCAGTTGAGATATCAATAGCGTTATCGGCATCGGTATCGCTATCGGTAACGGTATCGGAAACTGTGTCGGTAACGGTAACGATACCGATACGATACCGATACGATACCGATACGATACCGATACGATACCGATACGATACCGATACGATACCGATACGATACCGATACGATACCGATACGATACCGATACGATACCGATACCATACCGATACGATACCGATACGATACCGATACGATACCGATACGATACCGATACGATACCGATACGATACCGATACGATACCGATACGATACCGATACGATACCGATACGATACCGATACGATACCGATGCGATACCGATACGATACAGATACCGATACGATACCGATTCGATACTAAAACGATGCCGATACGATACCGATACGATACCGATACGATACCGATACGATACCGATACGATACCGATACGATACCGATACGATACCGATACGATACCGATACGATACCGATACGATACCGATACGATACCGATACGATACCGATACGATACCGATACGATACCGATACGATACCGATACGATACCGATACGATACCGATGCGATACCGATACGATACAGATACCGATACGATACCGATTCGATACTAAAACGATGCCGATACGATACCGATACGATACCGATACGATACCGATACGATACCGATACGATACCGATACGATACCGATACGATACCGATACGATACCGATACGATACCGATACGATACCGATACGATACCGATACGATACCGATACGATACCGATACGATACCGATACGATACCGATACGATACCGATACGATACCGATACGATACCGATACGATACCGATACGATACCGATACGATACCGATACGATACCGATACGATACCGATACGATACCGAAACGATACCGATACGATACCGATACGATCCCTATACGATACCGATACGATACAGATACCGATACGATACCGATTCGATACCAAAACGATACCGATACGATAACGATACGATACCGATATAATACTGATATAATACTGAAACGCCAGCGTTTGACATTGCTTATTGCATCAGTATCGCATCGTATCAATATCGGTATCGCACTGACTGGCTGACTGTCTGACTGACGGACGGACAGACAAGCTCAAGAAGCGCTACGCTACAAACGCCCGAAACCAGAGACCCGCTCAAGGTTAAAGTGTTCATTTATTGCCCGTGGTACTACTTCGTTGTCCTACTAGTTTACACCGACGTGCGGCCGTGTGTACATTCAGGCACTATACAATATTTAATTACGACATATTATTAACGATATTAACGTAAATAAGCAAACTTTTCACCACAACGCACATTCTGTAGTGAAAAATTATTGGCGAATTAAAGGCGAAACTAATAGACGGAGAGCGCGTGGTCGTCAACCCTACCTCATCGATTAACAAGATGCGACTAATCTAGGGTGATGCACGTTAAAAAGTTATATCCAAATCAACAGGGTTGCCTGGGCGCAACCTGGCAGTTTTTGTACAGTGGGCAAAAAACTTGTCATTTTTTGGGCAAAAATTACCTCATCGAATACCAAATAGGTACATAGTACATTTGATAGTACTCATCAAGGAGTGCCTAAATCAACAGGGTTGCCTCACTCAATCCTGGCACATTCGGGGGTTGGCCTGATTTTAAGGTGGTCAAAAATGAGAAAAATTACCTCATCGATTACCAAGTAGGTACTTATTACAACTGATAGAGCTCTTCAAGAAGGGGCAAAATCAACAGGGTTGCCTCGCCAAATCCTGGCACATTCGTGAGTCGGCCTGATTTTAAGTCGGCAAAAAAATACAAAACTTACTTACGATTATGAGTAACGAATTGAAACTTATACCATTTGAAGGATCTAGACATCTTAATAATATTTGCTATAGTATGCCGACACTAAAACAAGTTTCATATTATTATACAGGATAAAAAGTTAAGATGGGGTACACACGGCAGCTACTATAAAAGCATTATAGTTACAAAAAAATTTAGTAAAGAGACTTACCCTAACTTTTAGAAATATTTTGACCTACATTCACAGATTTTGGAAAAAATGTACAGTTAACAAGAAAAATGGCAATTTTCACAAAAAAACAAATTCATTTCATTTGATCTTATTATTGATAAAAAACATAATTTTCTATGGGCTCAAAAGAGGTTAAGGTATTAGAACTGTCAGAAAGCACATAATTATTTTCCCATACATGTAATAGGAGAAACAGAAATTTTCATGTACCTTTTTTACGAAACACTCCATCCTCTTGTTACTAAGAAACAGAAGTCTGTAAAAGGTCCACCAGGGTAAAGGTATTAGAACTCTCAGAATCCGAAAAATAAATTTTGACTTTTAGAGCCATTAGCAATTTGTAAGTGGGCAAAACACTTTATGGGTAACAATTACCTGTACGAATGTAGATGTAATGTAGTGAACGTATGTGTGTGTCTGAGTGTGTGTTTGTGTGCATGTGATGTGTTTGTGTTGTAGAGTAGGATGTGTGTGTGTGTGTGTATGTTGATATAGTGCTCTATAAGAAGTGGCAATATCAACACGGTTGTCTTGCCAAATCCTGGCATTTTCGGCCTGATTTTATTTTATTACTGAATACTGCATGAATGACTGATATATCCACGCCCAGCCCAAGCCACTGGACATAGAGACTTGAAATTTTGCACATAGATACCTCATACAGTGTAGGCAACATGGTTGCTTCCCCCAATGCTGGCACATTCGGGAGTCAGCCTGATTTTAGGGTGGTCAAACGTTTAAAAAATTACCTCTTTGATCATTAAGTAGGTACTAAATGGCAAAATGTATTAATTAAAGTACATTCTGATCAGTATTTATTTTTGTTTTTGATAAGTTATTTATATGTAAAGTATTTTAATTTTACTTTTGCACTATTGTGTCCCGTTGCTATTCACTTTTTCACTGCTTCAGGTTGGCTGAAGAAATCCTTTAATTTTGTTGTTTTATTTTACCTATGTGTGAAATAAGGAATATACAGGGTGTAAGGGACGGTGTACCAAAAACTGAAAGGGCGTGTTTAATCAACGAAACTGAACAACTTTCCCAAAGAAATATTTTTGGGAAATGAAAAAAAAAATTAGACTTCTCCATACAAATTGCTCACTCTGACCGAAGAGTTTGTATGGAGAGGTCAAATTTTTTTTTCATTTCCCAAAAATTTTTCTTTGGGAAATTTGCTCAGTTTCGTTAACTGAGCACGCCCTTTCAGTTTTCGGTACACCGTCCCTTACACCCTGTATACAAAATCAATAGGTTTACCCGCCAAATACAAAATTTAGCTACATGAAAACATACTATGGAGACTAACCCGATATTTTGGAGAAATTTTGTCACACATTTACTGATTTCAATTAAATGTACAGTAAAAAAAAACTGAAATGTTCACAAAACTTATACTTTTCATTTCATTCGATCATCTTACTGATAAAGAACAATTCTCTGTGGGATCAACCGAGGTCAAAGTATTAGAACTCTCATAAAACGCAAAATTGGTTTCCCATACATTAAGTAGTAGCATTAAAACTGAAACTTTACATACCTTTTTTCATACCATTCGATCCTTTTGCTGATAAGAAACAGAAGTCTATGTAAGGTCAAGCATGGTCAAGGTATAAGAACTCTCGGAAAACATAATATAAAATTTCAACTGGCTTTTAGGGCAATTTTCGTATTCTTAATGAGAAAAAACTTCTCTTTAAAAATCACCTTATCGATTTTCAAATAGGTACATAGTATATTCGATAGTGCTTTTTAGAAGTGGCAAAATCAACTGGCTTGCCATAGTGAGGTTGCTCCGGTTGCAGCGCCGGACTCCGGCACGGCGCCGCGCCGTAAAAATTCACGGCGTGCACCGTGGAAAACTACGGCATGGCGCCGTGCCGTACTCTGGTGCGGTGCCGTGCCGTGGAAATAGAAGAGTGACCAGACAAAAGCTGGTTACTGCTATTTTAGCAGGATTCGGTCTCTAATTATTTTGACGATTTACGTAGGTAAATGAATCTAAGAATACAATGAATTGCAAATGCAAGTTTGCAATATCATAAAGATTTTAAAATTAACTGAAATAATTTCAAATTTTAATTTACATTATATGGCAATTGGATTGACATTGAATTGGAATAGGATATAATCTGATTGCGATTGAAGTAGAATTACATTAGATTTGAATTAAATTAGAAATGATTAGAAATTAAAGTGGAACTGAATTCGAACTAAACTGAAATTAAATTGACCCGAGTTAGAATTAAAATGGAACAAAATTGAAACTAAATCATAACTGAATAAAAATTTAATTGGAATTGAATTTTGAACTTAAATTGGAATCATGGAAACTTTATTTCGGTTGACAGCTGTCAAACTCACAATCACTATAACTCGGTTACTACTGACCCTAGACTACTCGTATGTTCGTAATAATGCTAGATCTCGTTGAGATCTCCGTTTCAACTGACAGCTGTCAAAATTGAAACGGCTATATCTCGTAAACTAGCGATGAAAGACTAGTATAGCTCTGTTTGGGGATAAAAATTGTGTTCTTGAATAGGTCTTCACTTCTAGTGAAATAAAGCCTAATATCTCGTAAACTAACGATTTAAAAATACTAAATGTCGGAAAAATATTAATTTGACACTTGTAATGTAGATCTCTTTGAGACATATATTTTTTCCTCAATCAGTGCTAGTCTAGCCTAGCTAGTTTATGAGATATGGCCATTTTTATTTTAACAGCTGTTAACTGAATTTAAGATCTCGATGAGATCTATCTTTTGTCCCAACATACAAGTAGTCTAGGGTTAGTAGTTTCCAAGTTATAGGTATTTAAAGCTGTCAAATGAAATAAAGATCTTGACGATGTCTATCATTTGTCCAAACATACAAGGAGTCTATTTTCATAAGTTTCCGAGTTACAGCGATTTTGAATTTGACAGCTGTTAAACAAAATGAAGATGCGCCCATCTTATGCATCGATGGGGATTCAGGGCAAATCCGGACTGTGAATGCGGGGAAATTCAAGACATAAATCACCTTGTCAACAACTGTCCAATCTGGGCAACACATGGCGGCCTTTCAACGGTTAACTCTGCAGGTGACGAGGCCATATTATGGCTTAACAATCTATTCAGCCTGTAGCTTATGATGACTGTCAGCGCTAAGACCGCAAGATAAAAAAAAAAAAAAAAAAGATTTCGACGAGACCTCGCATTTGTCCCAACATACGAATAGTCTAGGAACCGTATTTTCCGAGATATTATGGGGATCTGATCCAAATGGCAGACATAACATCGGCAGAGAGATAGACAGACAGCTAAGTAACCCTGTAAGTGTTATTTTTTTCTTTTTGAGGTACGGAACTCTAAAAATAATCGAACTTAATAATATAAATAAAATTAACTTAATAACGTTAACATAATAAAATTAAAATGACCACTAATCCTTTAAAATCAGACCGACTCGCGAAAGTGCCAGGATTTGGCGAGGTAACCCTATTAATTTTGTATATATTCTTTGAACAAATATACATATAAATAACTCATAATTATTTTTATCTACATAATTTTTTTAATTATTTTAATCTAAAAAGCTAAGAATATACTACTAACATAGTAATTACACATGTACATAACTAAATTAATACATTTTGCCATTTAGTACCTATGTACTTGGTAATCAATGAGATAATTTTTGAGAATTTTGACTACCCTAAAATAAGGCCGACTCCCGAATGTAACGGGATCGAGGGACGGAACCTTGTTGCCTACACTGTATAAGGTATCTATGTGCAATATTTCATGTCTAGGTCCAGCGGTTCAGTAATAAAATAAAATTAGGCCGAAAGTGCCAGTATTTGGCGAGGCAACCGTGTTGATATTGCCACTTCTTAAAGAGCACTACATCATCATACACATACACACACACATCCTACACTACACACATACAAACACAAACACACATCACATGCACACAAACACACACAGACACACACATTGTTAACGATGGTAGGTACAGAAATACCTATAGAAGGATATCTGCAGGTTTCTACACGAAATTATAAAGGAAATACTAAGAATTAGACCGATGAAAATATATTTTGAAAAATTACAAACAATTGATTGACAACCAAAACGTAAAGACAATTTTGCCGACGAGCCACATTTTAAAAAGTAATAACTACAATGTTCTATGAAGGTCGTACTCGACATCCTCCCCGCCTTGCAAGCTACAACTTGCAAGATCAAAGATCCAAGCGGCGCGGAACCTTTATGGCGTATCCGCTTTTGGACATCTAAGACTTCGGAGTAGCTTCGGCTTGATCCTCTTCCTCTTGTGTCTCTTCCAAGTCTCGTGTGCCTCGTTTATTTCCAGAGAGACTGGCCATTTTTCCCCGCTTTCTGTCCACCATGATGGGCCTTCCCGGCCAAGCGCGGCTAAAGCGGTTAACTTCTTAGCGGAGCAGTCACTTGAAGTAAGATCAGCAGGATTTTGCATCCAATCTTCTTTTATGGCATTTTCTCTTATTTCTTGGATTCTGTTTTTTGGCAGTATAGGGCAGTCGATTTTCCTAGGCAAGTCAACTTTACATCTACCTTTTTCTTCAACAGGAATGACATCCTCGAAATTTGCCAATTCTTGCTCAGTATAACTGCTTTTATTTATTTCATCTTTCGGGTCCTCGATACCAAGGGTCTCCCGTTTCCAAACATAACTGATCTGGTCCGTTAAATCCACAGTTGCCACAATACCTTTAGCTTCGCTCTGCTCGGAGAGCTCGGGCACTAAGCCTTGGAGCGTGCAGCCAAGTTTCGTCTGAATGGCATAGAGGTTCTTGCCAATATTGATAACTGAACCAGTCATCACTCCTCCGGAATAATCTGCACTGATCAGTAGATCCACATCTGGCGTGTTGTCGCCGACATCAGTAAGGGTCAGATTGTACTTCTTCACTTTTTTACTGATGGCTGAATCATCACGGATTCTTGGTATGTAACCACATATTTTATCTTTGCTTAAAGCAGAAATATTTAGGGAGGTTTTGCCGTTCAAGCTTTTAACAGTAAACTCGAAGATTTTATGAGTTTCCTCTTTAGTTTCTACTCCTCCGAAAAGGTAGTGCCTTATAGTGTCTTCTCCTACTGGTTGGAGCTTGAGTTTCGTTGCGATGTCAGTTCTAATATAAGAACGTTGAGCACCAGTGTCAATCAAAGCTCGAATGGTTTCTCCACCAATTTTTAGAAGAAGTGTTTGCAGGAGAGTAGTCCCGTTGCTCTTTGCTGACATTGTGTGTTCGGCGTTGTCGGAGCTGCTATCAGTAGTACCAGATGCCTTGTTTATTTCAGGGCACAGTAGGACAGCGTGTCTCTTTTGACAACCGATACATTTAGGGTACATTTTGCACCTTTGCCATGAATGATTTGTCTTCAGACAGATATGGCAGGCTTTTTTCTTATTCACAAGCTTTTTCCTTTCCTCTAAAGTCATTTTTTGAGCCTTAATGCATTCGTGGCTCCCATGAGTAGACTTATCGCACCAAATGCACATTATAATGTTGTTGGAAGATGTTGTTGGCGTACTTTCAGCATTTCCAGTAATCAAGCAGGCTGCTGTTAGAATTTTACCTTCAGGTTTACCAGTCAGTCCCTCTCTAGTAAGCTGTATGCGTTCTTCACTTTCTACTTCTATTTTTATGAAGTCAAGGAGTTTGTTAAGTACGTCGGTGTTTTCGGTTCTGCTTCTTTGTCTCTCCCACACACGCAGAATATCCGTGGGGAGGGCAGATTCAACCAACGGGTACAACATGGCGGCGTACTTTTCACTGGTGACACCAAGAACTTCCAGTGCCCTTAGCTGAGTCTTCAGTTTATCATAAAGAGAGGAAAGACACCTCGTATTACTGTTATCTCCCTTGGCATGTTGAAGAACTAGAGCCAGCAACTCTCGTACATAAATTTCGATAAGTAATTCATCACGTGCGTACCTGGATTTGAGATGTTCTATAGCTTGGGAGTAGTTTTCACCACATGGAGGAAAGCTGTGGAGTAATTCAGCAGCTAGAGAATTGGCTGTCATGCTCTGAATAAAATAAGCCATCTTGTCATCTTGATCGATTGAACAATCTTGATGGATCTTTTTAAATGAACTCCAGAATGTAAGCCAGTTTTTGGCGTTTCCGTCAAATTTCTGAAGTTCGAGCTTGGGTAGCCGTAATGCTCTACTAGAACCTCCATTGCTGCTTATGGAAGCGCTGTCGTATTTGGATTGGTGGTCTTCCTTTTGTAATATGTTGTCGCATATTCGTTGAAGCTCGATCCACTCTTTTTTATAGGCATCAGCAGACTCGCAATCCTTCAAGAACGTATCTTCTTCCAAATCTTCGGATGAAAACCATTGAGTTTTTATACGTTGAATAAATTTTCAGTTTTCTCCGAGAAATACTTGAAAGTATCTTGAATTTTGGCCATGCGGTCCTCGCTTGAGCTATTTATGCTGAGTTTGAGATCATTTTTAGCTTTCGTGAACAATTGTCTTGCAACAGATCGTCCTGTCACGGTCGCCAGAAATGTTAACGATTGTAGGTACAGAAATACCTATAGAAGGATATCTGCAGGTTTCTACACGAAATTTTAAAGGAAATACTAAGAATTAGACCGATGAAAATATATTTTGAAAAATTACAAACAATTGATTGACAACCAAAACGTAAAGACAATTTTGCCGACGAGCCACATTTTAAAAAGTAATAACTACAATGTTCTATGAAGGTCGTACTCGACACACATACATCCATTGTTACCCAAAAAGTGTTTTGCCCACTTAGAAATTGCTAATGGCTCTAAAAGTCAAAATTTATTTTGCGGATTCTGAGAGTTCTAATACCTTTACCCTGGTGGACCTATTACAGACTTCTGTTTCTTAGTGACAAGAGGATGGAATGTTTCGTAAAAAAGATACATGAAAATTTCTGTTTCTCCTATTACATGTATGGGAAAATAATTATGTGCTTTCTGACAGTTCTAATACCTTAACCTCTTTTGAGCCCATAGAAAATTATGTTTTTTATCAATAATAAGATCAAATGAAATGAATTTTTTTTTTTGTGAAAATTGCCATTTTTCTTGTTGACTGTACATTTTTTCCAAAATCTGTGAATGTAGGTCAAAATATCTCTAAAAGTTATGGTTAGTCTCTTAACAAATTTTTTTGTAGCTATAATGCTTTTATAGTAGCTGCCGTGTGTACCCCATCTTAACTTTCTATCCTGTATAATAATATGAAACTTGTTTAAGTGTCGGCATACTATAGCAAATATTATTAAGATGTCTAGATCCTTCAAATGGTATAAGTTTCAATTCATTACTCATAATCGTAAGTAAGTTTTGTATTTTTTGGCGACCTAAAATCAGGCCGACTCACGAATGTGCCAGGATTTGGCGAGGCAACCCTGTTGATTTTGCCCCTTCTTGAAGAGCTCTATCAGTTGTAATAAGTACCTACTTGGTAATCGATGAGGTAATTTTTCTCATTTTTGACCACCTTAAAATCAGGCCAACCCCCGAATGTGCCAGGATTGAGTGAGGCAACCCTGTTGAATCAACAGTGTTGATTTAGGCACTCCTTGATGAGTACTATCAAATGTACTATGTACCTATTTGGTATTCGATGAGGTAATTTTTGCCCAAAAAATGACAAGTTTTTTGCCCACTGTACAAAACCTGCCAGGTTGCGCCCAGGCAACCCTGTTGATTCGGATATAACTTTTTAACGTGCATCACCCTAGATTAGTCGCATCTTGGTAATCGATGAGGTAGGGTTGACGACCACGCGCTCTCCGTCTATAAGCGAGCGCAGCGCATTCGGTCCTAATGACGTCACAGCCATGCGCGATCGGCCCGTTTATTTTCTAAAATCTGTTCATACAAAACGGTCAATAACTTTGCAACGAATGGATCGATTTTGACGATGAAGAATTATGTCCAGTAAAACGAAATACTTGGTGAAACAGAAAGGATTTATTATAATTAAAAGCAGAGCAGTGGTTGTGTCGCGAGTAAAAAAGCAAGAGAGAGAGAGCAAGAGTGTGCGAAAGAGAAAGTAGTCATTTTCATTTTTCCATGCGACACGGGTCTACGAGTTATACAGCCAACACTCCTACGAACTGACAACTTTCTATTTCGTCACATGCTGTTTAAATTCTGAAACATTAATCTACACTATCTACACTAATATCTATATATATAAAAGAAGAAGGTGACTGACTGACTCACTGACTGACATATCAACGCATAGCCTAAAATTTGGCATGTAGGTTCCTAATGAAACCTAGGGATGCACTAAGAAAGGGTTTTACAAAATTCGACCCCTAAGGGGATAAAACAGTAGATGAAAATTTGTATGAAAGTCCGTCTGTTTTGAAGTTAGGATCTTCAGAGACGTAGAGAGGTAGAGGTAGTGGTACAGGTAAAGTAGAGGGAGAGGAAAGGGAGAAGGAGGGGAAGGAAGAGAGGGAGGGAGAAAGGGAGGGGGAGGGGGTGAAGGAGAGGGAGGGGGGAGGGAGAGGGAGGGGAGAGGAAGGGGCAGGATGAGAGGATGGAGGGGGAGAGACAAAAGAGAGGGGGAAGGGGAGAGAGGGAGAGAGAGGGAGAGGGTTTTAGTTTCTCTCTCTTCTTCTCTCTTTACATTTGTTAGGATACTGCTGCTAAGTTCCTCTGTTCCGAGTAACTTATGAGTAACGTCTGTATATTATATAAAATTCAGCTGGATCTTGAATTATACTCATTGATTTGCGCAGGGTTAGTCCTGTTTTTCCTTAGTTTAAAATTACCCCGAAATGACGGGAAAATATCTCATTGCTTCGAAAAACCGGTAACAACCTAAATACGAAATTCACTCGAGCGAAGCCGCGGGTAACAGCTTGTAATCTATATATATAAAAGAAGAAGGTGACTGACTGACTCACTGACTGACATATCAACGCACAGCCCAAACCGCTGGGTCTAGTGATTCCAAATTTGGCATGTAGGTTCCTTATAAGGCTTAGGGGTGCACTAAGAAAGAATTTCACAAAACTCTACCCCTAAGGGGGTAGAATAAGGGATGAAAGTTTGTATGAAAGTCCGTCAGTTTTGAAGTTAGGATCTTAAAAATTTGTATTTAGGCTGACGACTAAAAATTAATATTTACGTGGGTTTTTAAAAATTCGACACCTTTAAGGGTGAAAAGGGGGATGAAGTTGAAAATTCTTTATTTTTAAAGTAAAATCAACATAATTTATTATTTAGGCATTAATGATGTAATTCTATGCAACGTTCATCACTGTTATTGAAATTCCACTCAAAATTCAACCCTTTAAAAAAGGAAAATGGGGTACAAAAGTCTAAAAACCAATATGGGTATCGTTTGTATGGTTTATCGGGTCGCTGATTACGAAAGCTACAACATTTTTATAATCTAACGTAGTGTACGTGAAATATCAACATCCCCTGGGCATGGGGTTGCGATAGGGTTGGAATGTCTAAAAATCAATATGGGTGTCGTTTGTATGGTTTATCGGGTCGCTGATTACAAAAACTACAAAAATTTTGAAATCCAACGTGGTGGACGTGAAATACCATCATCCCCTAGGGATGGGGTTGAGGTGCGATAAGGTTGAAATGTCTAAAAATCAAAATGGGTGTCGTTTGTATGGTTTATCGGGTCGCTGATTACGAAAACTACAACAATTTTGATATCCAACGTGATGGAAGTGAAATACCATCATCCCCTGGGGTTGGGGTTGGGGTGCGATAGGTTTGAAATGTCTTAAAATCAATATGGGTGTCATTTCTAAGTTAGGGATAGCGATTTAATTGGCGTTAGGGGTAGGGATTGGAGCAGGGATAGGGTAGAGGTAGAGAGGTAGAGACGTAGAGACGTAGAGAGGAAGAGAGGCAGAGAGGTAGAGAGTTAGAGAGGTAGAGAGGTAGAGAGGTAGAGAGGTAGAGAGGTAGAGAGGTAGAGAGGTAGAGAGGTAGAGAGGTAGAGAGGTAGAGAGGTAGAGAGGTAGAGAGGTAGAGAGGTAGAGATGTAGAGATGTAGAGAGGTAGAGAGGTACAGAGGTAGTGATGTAAAGAGGTACAGGTACAGGTAGAGGAAGAGTGAGAGGGAGAAGGAGGGGAAGGGGGAGAGGGCGGGAGAGAGGGTGGGGGAGGGGGAGAGGGAGGGGCAGGGGGAGAGGGAGGATGGGGAGGGGGAGAGGCAGAGAGAGGGGGAGAGGAAGGCGGGAGAGGGAGATAGAGGGAGAGGGTTTTAGTTTTTCTCAATTACTTCCGCGAATTGGCTCTGTTTTGAAATATTACATAAAGGTGTCTTTCATCTCTCTCTTTACATTTGTTAGGACACTGATGCTAAGTTCCTTTGTTCTGAGTAATTTATGAGTAACATCTGTATATTATATAAAATTCAGCTGGATCTTGAATTATACCCATTGATTTGTGCAGGGTTAGTCCTGTTTTTCCTTAGTTTAAAATTACCCCGAAATGACGGGAAAATATCTCATTGCTTCAGAAAATCGGTAACAACTTAAATACGAAATCCACGCGAGCGAAGCCGCGGGCAACAGCTAGTAATATTATAAAGAGGAAAGATTTGATTGTTTGTTTGTTTGCATCGAATAGGTTTCGAAACTACTGGACCAATTTGAAAAATTCTTTCACCATTAGAACGTTGCTTTATTCGTGATGAACATAGGCTATAAAATATTTTCAAAAGAGTTAGGTTTCCGTATGAAAACTTCGATAATGTAACCCAAGGTGTGAATAAAATACCAAATAGCATCCTTATATCGCGTACGCTGCCGAAACTATTAACAATAGAGCAAAGTAGTATACTACAGGTTTATAGAAGACATCAATATCTACAAAAAAGTTACCAATAACATATGTCTAACTCTTACAGTTATGTCACAATAACTACTTTTTAATGTTAAAATATGCAATAGTAGCGCCGGTACAAACTATATAGGCCACATTATTCGTACCTATAAATCCTTATCCAACTAAATGATTTCGTGTTCAAGGCTATACCAGTACCTGTAAGTGCCCTTATGAATTATTCAAATCGCACATACCATTCAAAAGTTATCATGAGTGTAATCGTTATCAAAATTGAAATTAAAGAAACAGCGCTCTAAGTGACTGTAATGGTTTTATCTACAACATAAAATGTACAATTTTTAGGGTTCCGTAAATAATAAAAACTGGTCAAGTGTATGTCGTTCCGTGTGGTAGCGGCAAAGAATAGTACCGACCCATCTCTACCTGTAGGTGACGTAAGAGGCGACTAAGGGTTTACAAACCGGAAGATGGGCAGCAGCATTTTTCGTGTATCGCACCATCTTACATACTGCGGTCACCAACAACCGCGGTCCATGGTGCCAGCCGTAACGTTAACTAGCGTGGTGACTAAGGCACTTCCCCTCCCCATTTGTCTAGCAAGTGCTGGAATTCTGGAGCTGGTGGGAGCTCCCTGTCCTGTAGTGGACGTAATATGGTATGTTATGATGGTTATGATGAAGTGCGTGTCGGCTCGAGCGAATTTAATGCACTTCTGCGTGACTAAGACGGTATGACTGCCCATATCTAGGACAGTATTTTAACCTTAGTGGTACGGATCCCTCGGTGCGAGTCCGACTTGCGTTTGCGCGGTTTTTTTAGTAACCCCCGACGCAACAAGAACCTATATCTACCCGTGCGAATCCAGGGCGGACCGCTAGTATGTAAATATATCAGTACCTACATGGTTTGGTTACACAATACCTAAACAATTTCTCAAATACATAAATTTGTTCTTTTGTGTTTACATAGTGTACACTTATACTTTTATCAATAACTTTTTCTCTAACATAATAAAATTTTATATCAAAGTGTTTACTTCTCTTATGTTAAGTTTCATTCTGAATTAACTTTATTACACTCTGGTTGTCTATATACAAAGCAACAGTTTCATTAAATTTATACAATTCATTTAGCAAATATTTAAGCCAAATAATTTCTTTTGTTGCATTACAGTGTGAAATATATTCTGCTTTACACGTAGACAGTGCAACATAACTTTGTTTCTGACTTGCCCAGGTAACAACTCTAATATTTACTGCTAACATTATATCTGGTCTACAGACTATAGCAAGAAACATGAGTGTACCTACCATCTGACGATACAATATTTTGTTTTCAGGATTCAGATTCAGATTATTTATTCAATGTAGATTCTGTACAGAATACTTATTGAATGTCATGCAGAATACAATTCAAATAGAGCGAGTCTACGCCGTTTTGGATCGTGCTATGGCAGCGTAAAAGAAACGGCAAGAAACCACTGCAGCACGGCCTTTTTTAAGACTCGGCTTTTAACAATGTGTTTCTTGTGTTTCGCTGGAATATCAGAGCACCATACCTCTTTGTCATTCATATAGTTATCTAATCTATATAGTTGAAGATAGATCCACTTTTGTTGATACTCGTATGCACCAAGGAAAATAAATTAGAATTAGTGTTCACAAAAACCTTCGAGAGCTTATCTCCTAGTGGTTCATAGTCTGAGAGAGAAGAATCATTACTACTTACAGCGCTTTCGTAGTCACCAGAGGAACAAGAAAAATATTCATCTTCTAGATCGCTAATACAATATATATATGTTGTGATTAGACATGGGCGATAGTCCTATATGGCTGTAAAGGATGGCTGTAAAGGCTTACTCTTCGATCACAATCACTCATCATCTTAGCCGTCTCATTCCTTTTCTTCCTTCCTTTCCTTCCCTTCACTTTTTTTCCACTTCCTCTATTCCCCCATCCATTAGACTTTCAACCCTAAGTTCATTTTTATCAGCTCCAAACCCTCAATACACACCCTTCCTTTTTCGTCCGGCCTCTGAGCGAGAGGTTGAAAAAAAAAAACATTTTGGCAATAACATCCCATGCAGAAGGCACTGATGGTATAGGCCGTAGGATGATTACTCTCAGTCTGATGGTAATAATCCCTATTCTTTGCCACATCTTCAACTTCTCGCTCAGCACCAGCACATTTCCCAGCTGTCGAAATGAAATGATTTATTGGTAACATTGTTACACGTCTATAAATTGTATACAATAAGAAATATAAGAAATATTTTATAATTGCAAGGGTAATTTAAAAAAGGTAATATAATTGCACGACTTGCCATGCGAGTGCTATCTGCAACCGAGTCCCCCTCCGCCGCCGCCGCCGCCGACGGCTGCACCCCGCGTATCTCTGATTTCTGGATTCACCTTCAAGTACATAAACATTCTTGTATTATTGGTACGGCATACCGCCTGCATGATGTATCAATTGCCCATACAATTGACTTTTTGTCAGAAAAATTTATTGAATATTTACCAAAAGTGGACTATTTTTTCTTTCTAAGTGATTTAAACGTGGATATGCTATCTAATCCTAGTAAGTTTTTGGATATTTGTGATCAATTTGGTTTACGTCAGATTGTAAATCAGCCTACACGTATTACAGCACATTCTAAAACCCTTTTAGATATAATCTTTACCAATGCTTATGAGCTATGTAAATCTATAAGTGTTCGACATAATAAGGATATTAGTGACCATGGTTTAGTTATATCTTCCTTCAATATTCCTATAATCAGGCCTTCAGCAAAAATAAGATATTATCGTAATGTGCTTGCTATGGACAATGAGGCTTTCGATCGTGATCTCGTAGCACTTCCTTGGGAAAATATAATATATTTAGGCACTATTGATATGAAGTTACAATGGTTCGAATGCATGCTACTTCAGCTTTGGGACGTACACGCGCCGCTGCTTGCAAAGCGCTGCAAGGATGTCCCGCGGCTGTGGCTGCCGGGCGTCGTGCGCACCGCCATGGTTGTCCGTGAGCGCGCCGGGGTCCGCGCGGCCGCCGCGCCGCCGCACTCCGCGCCTCACAAATATTACCAGCAGCTGCGGAACCAGGTCACATCTATGGTACGTACTGAGAAACAGGCTTCATTCGAGCTTTTGATAAATTCACAAATAAAAGATCCAAAACGTATGTGGGGAGGTATATGAAAGTGTCTAGCTACTAAGGAGGAAGATCCCGCAATTCCAGAACATTTAAATATTCCTGATAAAATAAACAGCCACTTCCTAGCTCTCCCAAGCACTGCGGATGTGCCATCGCATTTGCGCGACTTTTATAATTCAAATGAGTTTGATAGCTGGGCCGAAAAATTGACTTTCCCACTTATAAACGAAACTAACTTGTATCAGATTCTGAAAGGCATAAAATTGAAAGCTGAAGGGATTGACAACTTATCTTCGCTTCCACGTACTGTACCAATACTATTGCACATAATTAACAGCTGTCTGTTAGAAGGGTGTTTTCCAAAAAAAATGGAAAATTGCTTTAGTTACACCAATCCCTAAAAAAACACATGTCAGTGATTCAAGTGATTCAAGACCTATAAGTATCCTGCCCGCAGCAAAAATAATAGAAAAAAATATGGATAAACAATAAGGCGGTTATCTTAATAAGTTAGGAGTTATACCGGAATGCCAATCTGGCTTTAGGAAAGGTCGCAGTACAGTCACAACCTTAACACATATTACAGATAAATTTTTGAATGGTTCAAATGAAGGGCTCGTCTCAATTTTAGTGCTTCTAGACTTTTCTCGCGCCTTTGATTGTATCGACTGTAAGCTCCTTCTATCGAAGTTTAAATACTATGTCGCGAAAGTATATGGACTTGACAGTACTGCTTTACAACTGATGTACAATTATCAACAAGACCGGCAGCAAATAGTTAAATGCGTAAATGTCCAGGGATCGGTGGTATACTCGCGACCAGGTGTACTGACGCGCGGCTGTCCACAGTGTGCGTGCATCTCGCCGCTGTTGTACTCGGTGTACACAGCCGACCTGCCGCGTTGTGTACATCACGCTGCCGCCGTTGAGATGTTCGCTGATGACACGCAACTCCTGTATTCGTTTGCGCCGGAGCAACTTGACGCCTCAGTAAGTGATCATATTTGGGAATTTTCAAGGGATAATGCCTTATGTCTTAATCCCTGCAAAACGGTTGTCATGTTGTTTGGTCCCGCCAAATTAAGAAGGCAAGTGTTAGATTGCTGTCCTACCTTGAAACTTAATGATTCTGTTTTGTACATTGTAGATTCCGCTCGAAATCTCGGCCTCCACATAGATTCTGGTCTCTCTTTTGATAAACATATAAGTATGAAAATAAAATGTGCGATCTTTAAACTTAAGTCATTGTACAAAGCGGGAGATTACTTAAATGTTAAAGTAAGGCGAACACTCACAGAATCATTAATTTTATCGCATTTTAATTACTGTGACACAGTCTACGGCCCGTGACTTAGTGAAAAAAATAGCAAACGTATTCAAAAGGTACAGAACGCATGTGTCAGGTTCTCCGAACGTGTAGGCAAGCGTAATCGCATTACCCCTGTACTTAACACGTTGGGCTTCCTCAACATGGCTGCGCGCCGAAGGCTTCACCTCGCTTGTCTCACGCACCAGCTAGTCCACACAGGGTTCCCGCAGACGCTTGCGTTCAAGCTCGAGTTTGCGGGAATCCCTGGCCATCAACGGACCGTGAATGCGCTTCAGCTTGTCGTACCTTTGATTAAGTATACTACTAACTTTAGAGGATCGTTTAAATACGCGGCCAGTAAATGCTGGAATGACATTCCACCGCCAAAAAGATCGACTTTCTCCTTCAACTCGTTTAAAATAGGGTATAAGAGGTTGCTCCTTGACATACAAAAGAAATATGAGAACGTGAGTTGTTCCGCTGCTGTTTATACATCTATAATTAGACAAAGAGTGGTATGAGTCATCACAGTAAATAAAATTAAATTAAATCTTATAAATTATAACTAAAATTATGCTGTGTGATCTATTATATATTCCTAGATTATTTAATTATTTAACAAGCCTCCTATGACCATGGGTGGGCTTAAAATCAGCCTGTTGCTGTGCCCATGCCCATTTGCGGTTATTTTTTTTTATTGTATTAACTAAATTGTAATTTAATTCTATTGATGTAACTTTGTATTAATGTAAATAATGTAATTTAAAATCTAAATAAATGAATTTGAATTGAATTGAATTTGAATATAATCATAAAATAATTCCTCGTGAAGCCAAAGCTTCATTTTGTTTTTAAAAATTTGAGTGGAAGGTGCATCACGTATTAGGTCTGGTAAACGATTGTACTCGTACACCTCAGGACCTATTACGTACACGGAACATTCTGACTTACACAATTTATGCGGATCTGCGATAAACCGGTTTTTGTATTTATTACTGCGGAGGTTAATGTTAAGATTGACACCCTTCCGCTGAAAATCATCTAGGTGCTCATGCACAAAAAGGGCCACATGAAGCAAAAAGAGGCAGGGTAGTGGCAGTATTTTAAACTTTGCAAAATGTTCGCGCGCAGATTCGTCGTCTGGTATGCCCGACATCGCCCGTACCGCTCTCTTCTGCATAACGAAGACACGATTCCAATCGGCGGCGCGTGCCCATAGCTCGGTACCGTACAGCAGAAGCGAGTGTACTGTGGCGTAATAGCATGACATAACCACGCCGATATTCACCGTTTTAGCGAGGCGGCGCAGTGCAAAGCAAGCTCTACCGAGACGGGCGCAGATCCCATCGATGTGGGAGCCCCATGACAGCGAGCTGTCTAAGTGAAAGCCTAGCAGTCGGGTGGAGGTCACTTGTTCGAGGACTGTGACGCCTGCGTAAACAAGCAGCTGTTGTTGGCGATGACCATTTAACTTAAACTGTAAGAAACTGGTTTTTTCTCTGTTAATTGCCAATCCATTCGAACAGAACCACAGGTTGAGCTGTTGCACAGTATGATTAAGAGCTGCTTCTAGCTGAGATGGTGTAGGTGCACTGACTACAGCGGTAACGCCGTCTGCATACATGTAAATTTCAGCGTTGCTGATAGCTGACGGGAGGTCGTTCAACAAGATGCTGAACAGAGTGTTCGATAAACACGAGCCTTGTGGGACTCCCATTAAGTTTCTTAATTCAGCTGATTTAACCTTTCCGCTGTCGCCCACCACGACTTGCCCTCTGTCCGTCATTAAAGAGACCACCAATGACAGGGCAGGACCGCGGATGCCGTAATGGTTGAGCTTCTTTTCCAAGAGCCCATGGTCGGCGGTGTCGAACGCGCGTGATAGGTCGCAGCACACCATGGCGACGTGCATGCCGGCCTCACGCGCGCGTGTCACACTCCGCACTACTTCTCTGACTAAGTCAGTGGTGGAACGGACACGCCGGTATGCGTACTGGCGCTCCGACATAACGTTATGCTCCGTCCAATATGATAAAATCCTATTGTTCAACCCACTTCGAGTACTTTACTAAAGGCAGGTACTAATGATATTGGGCGGTATGACTTCATAGCCGATTTTTTCTCTTCCCCCTTGTAAAGTGGGGATTTCTTAACTTTTTTTAATTCAGTCGGCAAGGTACCACTACTGAGACATCTGTTGAACAGTAATCATAGTACAAAGCATACAGACATTGTAATAGGACAAGCCTGCTGCTAATAAAAATAATATCCCAACCATATTTTTTTTATCATTTCAATAGAAATGAGAACTCTCGAAACATACGGAGACTTGCCCTGGTTCTGAGAAACATAAGAAAGACGCAAGGAGCGCGGTAAGCGTTCGGATTGACTTTGGATTGCAAATTTTATAAAAAAGGGCGTAAGTGCCACTATCTTGTTTAGCAAAGCAGAGCCTTAGGTCTAAGGCTTAAAGTGCATCTGTTTGCTCCTGTATAGGAACATTTAAACACACACACTTAGGTCAGGCAGTTTTGGCGCGTAAATGCGGCGCATTGGGTTTCCACGAATAAGAAAGCGCGCGTCTTGGCATGGAGGGCCAATGACGTTACGAATGGAACGGTGGCGTGCGCGCTGGCTTTGACGAAGGGTGGAACTTCCAGCGATTCATTCGATGTGGGACCTCTCACGAGAGGTGTAGTGAGTGAAGTGTGTTTTTTGATTCGGTATACAAAAGCCGCAATGTAGAGTCAGTGGAATACTAAAGGCGAATTGTGGAAACGCCTAATTACCAGATAAGCATACCAACATGTCCTTTTTGTTAATTATAGATATAATTTACCGTTTGCCATTTGAGATTAGATCGACTAGTATATTTTGCACCAATTGATATAAATTTCAACGTCGAACCTAGTGTCAACCGTAATCTGAGAGGGCAAACTTAAGGTGTTATTGTGGCCACAATAAAAGTAAGCGATAATTGTAATGATTTAATTGTACCTATATTTAATGTCTCTGCCTATTGTCAATACCTATCTAAGGCATTTAATTGTTTTTTAGGGCAACGCCAAAGTGGTTTTACTTTCTTGTTCCTTTCCACTTCCTGCAATTTGGGCTTAATTTTGCAAACAAGATCCAACGAATATCGATATTATATTAAATTCAATTACTTGTAATTTTCCCGCCTTACTTTAACTATTCCTTAATACAATGATATATTATATCGGATTTGTTGGTTTTGAGTAAATATAAAGATGCAGGCGCATTATGTGGTAAATAAAATATTTATCGTTCGTTACCACAAAACTCATTGTTTCTCTCAACATATTACCTAACTCGTAATAATTTGAGACCCTTCAGGTCCAAAAGTAAGCATCTACTCTTGCCATTAACTTAATAAGCCGAGCTATTCTAAAACTTCTTGCCATTTACAAGCAAATTTGCCATTTTATTAGTATCGCACAGCACAGTGCTTGGCTAGACAAAACTGTGAAGTATTATTTTATCAATCGGTCCAATAAAAGACGATAAACAAAATTTAAGACTAACAAATCGAGATAATACATTTCGATTTATACATGGGTTTGACTCCCATCACAGGGTCATAAGGCCGTGACCCTCACATCTGGTCGCCGTGAAGCCAAGATCTAGACCTCGTGTCTACGTACACAGCTAGAAAGAACTTAAAATTAATAACACAACGTAAACTTTTATAGATAAAATATTAAAGGTGCTTGTTTAGTCGAAAGATCTGGGAGAGGCAGTTTGAGAGATAAACTACTGTAAATCACAACTCAAAAAAAAGGCATATAAAATAATAATAAAGTAGGTGAAATATAATATACAAAAGATGCTTATTTAGTTCTAATATCTGGGAGAGGTAATTTATTGAGGAAATACTGGTATAGCAAATGACATTTCCAGAACAGTTATTATTATGGCCATTTCAAACACCTTTTTACGCATGAGATATTACTGTGTGCTATTTTCAGGCTCTTAATTGCAATCCAACGTCCAATCCGAATATTGCTTATTACATAAAAATGTGCACAACAAAATTTTGATTCAAATTAATTTGTTTAATGTAGATTATTTACAGAATACTCATTTACCGTAATAACATGCAGAATATAATGAAAGTAGAGCAAGCCTTGGTTCGGAATGAATTAATTACAAGAAAAATAAATACATAAATAAACATTCTTAATTTGATCCAAGATTTGGTTACAATGTTGCATATTACTCATCAAACAAAAGGGTGCCTCGCCATTCTTAAAGCGAGCAGGTAAGACGTTACTAACAGGGCTTGTGTACGGGCGATAAAGAATATTCCGTTAGTTCTCTTTTGTTGTAAAATGCTAAATGAAGCACACATTCGAATAAGAGCGGACAATAGCTGATTGCAAGTAATTTTAATAATATTGACACTTTCATGTTAGTTGTTTTATTAATGAATAATAGATTTTATTTACTCAGACATATTTATCTAAGTCGTAACGATATGTCATATTAAAATTAAATTAGGAATAGGCCAATTTATAAAGAAAAATGGGTTATCAAATAACGACCAAATGAACTGAATACATCTCATGACCACATAACTAAGTTAGTAAATATAATAAATAGATAAATAAATAATTGTATGCAATCTTGGTAAAGGAAATCAATACTAATTTAATAAAGGGCCACCTCCTATTAGATTTAGAAATCAGGTCGGCTTAAAAACATAGAAAGCTCAAAGAAATTTTTCATCATCATATCAGACGAAACGCATATTGCATTTTGATAGCTTTAGGTTAGATTCATCATCCATCATCATATCAGATACAAAGCACCAGTCAGTATTTATAAAAACATATTTACATTTATAACGAAGAGTTCAAGCGGGTATAAAGTTTACATAATTTAAATTCTGGGTTATATGATAGCAAGTTAGAGAAGAGAGAAAAAATACACAGCTAAAGTTATTTACAGTTAGGTTAGTAGTTAGGTAGGTAATATCGTTAAGGTTAGGTTAGTTTCGATAGAACCGAAAGGGTAAATAGGTATAAATAGCCAGAGCTTCCTTTAGGTATTGTTTCAAGCTTTATTAAAAAGGCTATTAGACAATGAGGTATGGTCCGGTACTAGACTTAGGATACCATTAAAATCTTGCAGTATGGTAGCGCTAGTAAGTGTGTAAGCACTGTCCACATATCTAAATGCGTTCCCATCTTATCCGCAATGATAGGACTGGCAAAGGTGGAGGCGGTGTTGCAATATACCTTAGAAGTCATCTTCCTTTCACTATCCTATATAAATCTCCTTCTGATTACTCCCAGTCCTCCGAACACCTCTTGATAGAGGTTTTGTTTGGTCACTTAAAATTGATGCTTGGAGTTGTTTACAGTCCTTCCCTGTTAATAGATTATTATTCAAAATTTAACGCTTTGCTGGAGAATTATGTCCTTACCGTTGATCACTCCATTATTATGGGTGACTTTAATACATGTCTGATTAATCAAGATTCACCCCATTTATCACGCTCCTCTAGGCTAAGAACCATTGTTAATAACGCAAATTTAAATATCCTTCCACTCGACCCCACACCATTTTCCAAATTGCGCCCCATCTTTGCTTGATCTTATCATTGTATCCTCTCCTGATCACGTTGCCTCCCATGGGCAGTTCAATGCTGAAGCTTTTTCCTATCATGACCTTATCTTCCTGTCCTACAAAATCCGCTGTCCCAAACCCAAACCTCGTGTCGTGATGCAGAGAAATTTCAACTCAATCAATCATGTTAAGTTTATGGCAGACTTAAGCATTATTGACTGGGATGCGGTGTTTAATGCGGCTACCATTGACGAGAAGATGGATATTTTTAATTCTCTTTTAGTTCAGGTTTTTGATATCCATGCACCTCTACGACCTGTTAAGCTGAAACACCTGCCTGCACCGTGGCTCACAGAAGATATCAAAGGTGTAATGGCTAGAAGGAACGCTGCAAAGGTTCGATTCAGGAACAATCCAACGGAAGCAAATCATAACAGGTACAAGGAGTTGCGAAACCGGTGCAGCAGAATGTGTAGAGACGCACAGCGTCGGCACATTCATTCGTCTGTGGAGAACGGTGACCCCTCTAAGGTGTGGTCGTTCCTCAACTCGCTCGGCATTGGCAAATCAAAATCTTTCTCTTCCCCTCAACTTGATCTTGAATCCTTAAATCTACACTTTAATTCTTGTTTCCAACTCCCTCACAGTGTCAAACAGTCCTCTATCAATTCCCTGTTGGCTATTCCTGAACCTCCCTACCCTCCATTTAACCTAAGAGCAGTCTCTTTGCGAGAAGTTGAAAAAAATATCATGGCTATCAAGTCTAACGCTGAAGGCGTTGATGGTATTAGCCGTCGAATGATTCTTCTAAGCCTTAGTGTGGTTCTTCCAGTGCTTGCCCACATTTTCAACTTTTCGCTAAGTTCCTGCTCCTTTCCTAGCTGTTGGCGTAAAGCTACAGTTATTCCTATCCCTAAAACAAGTAATCCGTCTTCCTTTTCTCACTTTCGCCCTATATCAATCCTACCTTTCCTTTCCTAAGTTTTAGAACGTCTTGTTCACCATCAGCTGTCCGTTTTTGTAAATTCTCACAACATACTTAGTCCCTTTCAGTCTGGCTTCCGCCCTGGTCACAGCACTGTCACAGCTCTCACCAAGGTATCTGATGATGTGCGCTTGGGCATGTCAAATCAGCAGCTTACAGTCATGGTTTTACTTGATTTCAGTAATGCGTTTAATACGGTCGACTTCGACATTCTCCTTTCAATGCTACGCTCTCTGCATATCTCGGATTCAGTGGTGGAGTGGTTCAACGGTTACCTTACTGGTAGGCAGCAATGTATCCGCACTGGTGAGAAAGTCTCCCGCTTTGTTGATATAACTGCCGGTGTGCTCCAGGGCGGGGTATTGTCGCCTCTTCTTTTTTCTATCTTCATCAACTTCCTTTCCCCTCTCCTCTCCTGTTCATATCACCTTTACGCTGACGACCTGCAGATTTACACCCAAACTTCCGCTGATGAGATTGATGGTGCAATTGAAGTACTGAATAATGATCTCAAGACTGTCCTTCAGTGGAGTATTGCTCATGGCCTAACAGTTAATCCTGCAAAATCGCAAGTCATAGTTATTGGTGGGTCCAAAGAAATTAATCGGCCAAATTACGTTAATCTCCCTCCTCTTGAGTTTAATGGCGTTCATCTCCCTTATAGTAAGGTTGTTAAAAATCTTGGTGTTTTCTTCGACTCTACGTTATCCTGGTCCCATCATATCTCCCAAGTGAGTGGGAAACTCTTCGCGGCGGTAGGGTCGCTTAGGAGGTGGAAGAACCTGCTTCCGGTGAGGACCAAGGTTGAGCTTGCGCAATCGCTTCTTCTTCCTATCTTGGACTACGCAGACGTTTGTCTGATAGACCTCAATGAAGATTTCCTTAACAAACTTGAACGTCTTCAAAACGTCTGTATAAGATTCATTTTTGGATTGCGCAAGTTTGACCACGTGTCCGAATATCGGAAAAAACTGGGATGGCTTCCGATCAGGCAACGAAGGGATTTACATGTCCTGATTCTCCTCTATAACGTGCTGTACGACCCTCGTTCTCCTCCTTACTTGAAGGAGTGCTTCCAGTACCTGGGCTCCAACCATGGACTAGCACTGCGCTGTAAGTCAGACAACATCTTGCAGCCCCCTTTCACACGGTCTGGCTACTATAAAGATTCTTTCACAGTAAGGGCTACTCAGCTATGGAATGATCTTCCGCGAGAGATACGCCACTCTCAGTCACTCGCTGTCTTTAAAACCAAGTTGCGTTCCCATCTCATCAGCGAAACCATTTGATTATCCGTTTATTGTTTAATATATATATATATTTGTTTATTATATTTATTATTATGATTATATATTTATTTATTTTAATGTATTATACTTATGTATGTGTATGTTTTATCTTATGTAGTTTATGTTATTCATGTAGTTGTTTAAGAGATTATTATATGGCATTGTAGTGTTAATATTAATTAGGTACTTACTTTTCATGCCTTTTGTATTTCATGGCACTTGTGATCGCATGAATACTTGCAGAGCTCTGTTTATGTATCCCTAACATCAAAGGTTGCCTGTAAGAGATCGCTTGCAGCGATAAGGCCGCCTTTGCCCACATTAGGTTAAGTTCTCCATGTAATTTTTTTTTATTGTTGTTATGTGAGCAATCAAGTGTTCTATCTATCTATCTATCTATCTAAATGCGTTCATATCCATAATTTTATTGGTTTAAACATAGAGGGTTCGATTTCTTCATGATCTCAAAGTTGTATAAACTTTGATCAAAAACTACTTGAATCGATTATTCTGAAAGCTTTTGATCTACTATGGCCATTGCTGAAGTGAAGAAACAAGTAATGGAATTATTATTGTGTTAAGTTCAGATGACTTAACAATGGATAAGGATTATAAGAAGGGCATTATCAAAAGAGTAACAATGATAAACCTACGGTTGTTTTGCACAGTGATAACAACGATTACTCACTCAGGTCTTAAAGTTAGGCCAGATTTTATAGATAAGGTGTTGCTAGTGTTTGTTATAAAGTAGGTAGGTAAGGGGTGTAAAGCGTATTTTGAACAACGATACGAGCTTATAACAAGCTAAGAATCTTCTTAAAGCGTATTTATTAGGTATTAAGGTGGTAGGTCAGTTATCACTTAGGTTAATAAAGGTCGATAGTGGCTTATTAAGGTTTAGCTGAAATGACTTAGATGTTATGAGTTTTCAAGCCAAGACTAAAGTCTGAGATCGTTGATTTAGGTAACGTGCTTTCCGAAGTACGAAAAGGAAAGTATTCGTCTATAGGCTAAGAATGCTTGGAATAGTGAGCGAGGTAATACTTAGTAATGTTGGCTTTTTCTAAACTTATGGTAAATATTTGTAGTTGGATATAGTTGTTTATAATACTAGTTAAGTGCTTGGATGTGTTGGCAGTCAATAGTGTGGTTACTTAAGTTGTTTTCGTGGACAATACTACATTCCTCTTTCTCATTGGCTAGTAACGCAGCGTCCGAGTCCAGCCAATCGGAGGTCCGCGAGCACGATGCGAAGTTAGCTACATGTGAAGTTGGCTACATGTCGATGGTAGGGACAGATAATGATTGTAAAGTGAAAGGCAAGTCAGTCTGTCGATAGCTCTTAGCGTGTAAGATTGTGCTTTAATGTTATACTGTGTCTCGGTAAATAATAAATATATTTAAGGAAGGTGATATGGGTTTCACTTCTCGAACTAGCCAATAGTTCAGAAGTGGGACATTCGAGAATTATACCGATTCTCAAACCACGCCAACAAAAGTGGAAATTTACGTAAGTAAATTTTTGGTAACTAGAGAAAGCAATGAAGGCTAGATATTTTTACTTTCTTGAGTACTATCAAATCTTATATACACGTGTTTCGTCTTATTTATTTATACTAGCTCCGCCCTGCCACGTGTTGCTGTGGCTCGGTTTAAAATTCTATAGAAAAAAAGCTTTAGTTTTTTCCTGAAATTCCTTTTTCTTTCTTGGTATATTTTTTTTATTTTCCTAGAAACCACGATCACGATCAGTAAGTAATAACAAATCCATCTAGCCATTCCTAATTTATCAACGAACTGGTTTTAAAATTAAGTCATATTTTCATAGTATTTTTTTTTTTGGTTCTCGTCATTCTTTTCCTTAATTTTTTTATATTCCTCGCTCGCTTGATTGCGTAAATACGCTTATTATTTCACTATTTCTATTTTTACATACATTTTCCTTAAAAATGTTTCATAATTTTGCGTTGCAAACAAATCACACGTTTTTTCTACTTATACATAAAACGGATTGTACCCGTCACGACAGATCAGATAATTTCAATGAAATGGCAGTAATAGTTGCTTTTGGTACGTAACCCAATTATAGTCTGCCACAAATTCTTGAGAATGAGGGTACTCAAAAGAGGTTAAATAAAAAAAAACCGGCCAAGTGCGAGTCGGACTTGCGCACCAAGGGGTTAGGTATATAAGTAAGAGTTATGGTATTTTTATTGCAAAAAAATATAAATAATGTAACATCGCTCATTTTAATAGATATAGTCACATTCAAGAATTCGAACGAAAAGTGTTTTCATTGTATGTGGGCTCCCAATTGGAATTTCGAAGCAAACACAGAGTCTGAGAGCAAAAAGAGGCTTGTTTCTTTTATGTATGATGCCATTTTTAGGCAGCTATCGAGCATATGTCAATGTATGATCAAATATTTGTAAGTACAAATTAAGATAATATAAGGAAAAGGTGTAAATGGCTAGGCTACATAAAGCTAAACAATGCAAATTAGTTCAGACAGGAAAGTACTTTAAACGTAAAGTAATATTCATTAATATTCAAATACTTGGGTATTTAGGCACCTACCCGACAAATATAAAGATTGGGAAGGGAGCTGAAGTATCAGTACTTATTTTAGATTCTAACTTGATTTATTTCTTAGATATTTGTTTTTCGCTACCTACACAAAGCACGTAAAAACTTGTGAATAATACACAAGACTAATCTTCGAACCCCAAAATAGTTCTAATTACCCACGCACTAAATGGCTCTGTGTTGTATATTTCCTGATAGGATAGTGGTCCTAAAAATAAAAGCGTTGAGCTGTGATTCACACTACCTACTTGATTCAACTCTCATTCGTTTTAGTACCCACTACTAATAATTGGTAAAATTCTTAGGGTAAAATTTAAAGTCTTGGTAATAAAACACTTCTCAGCGTTAAGAATAAAAAAAAACTGATGAATAGCTTGTAAATAAGTTATTAAAACAAGTTAACGTTTTGTTTGTTACGTGTATAATCGCCACAAGTTTATTATAAACTTTAAGCGAATTTAATATATTTACAGGAAGATACAACTCATTTAATTGCGTTGTTAAATCAAATCTCGAAATAAGTTGACTTTTTTTTTAATGAAATGGTGCGTGTCCAAGGAGAAGTTGAAGTAGCAGTATACTTTCTGCTAAGGAGGGAGCCATAAGCGTACCCATTTGCAAGAGACCTCGATACTAAAATGTATGATTTTTTTTTTATCCAAAGCCCAAACAATTTTTATCTTTGTCTGAGAAATATTTAATTTGGGACTAAATAAATGTATTACTACAGATTGTCTGGTAAAACAAACAATTTAGGAAAAAAAAATGGTGTTAAAAATATCGTATAAAACGACTATCACGGATCCTTTACGCTTCCTTTCTTATTATTTGTAATCTACACACAGGTAAAAGGAATATTTCCGTTTCCGAGTGTAGCTGAAACATTTGACTTTTAAAGATTTTATTTCTGACCGACTAGTCGGTCAGCAACTGCATACGTTTTACACTTGACCACCTCATACAGACTATGTATACGACAGACTCTATATAATATTTACTCTGTGTGCGTGTCTACGAACGAACTTCCTTAGAGTGAGTTCCAGAACGGTAATAATTACCCTTTGACAGCAGTCTCTCTCGACCACACCGATGGAAGTCATATAACGCTATCCTGCTGTCAGGGTAACTTTTACCCGATTCGGAACGCAACCCTAAATGTGAAATAAAATCGGCAGAGAAAAATGAAGCCTATACATAAGATCAAACATGAAGCCTATACGAGTAAAAGATCTTCTACTCTTAATAAAATGGTAAAAGGTTTTTTTTATAATAGTTTGGATTTCGATCAACTTTGGAAAAAGTGCCTATCTAATACCTACTTTTTATTTATTTATTTTCCTTCGTAGAACGTCCAAATAGTTCTGTTCTCGATATAATTTCCTAAATGTGGACATTGTGCACAATTAAAACTTCCTACATGTGGAAAGTTGGGTAAATCATCCTAGTTCGGTAAGTAGTACTTTTTAAAGCAGGTTTTTCCGCGCAAGTGGGAACAAGACCAATAGGTCTAAAATACACAGAACTTGCCCTACGGTGGTGCAACAAACTGTAGAATACAGAGACTTGCTCGAGGTTAGAGTGTTATCTTTGACGTGTGGTTGACTGTAAATTTTTCTGTATTTAAGCGAAAATATCAATTACATTAAAAATCCGTTTCGGGAGTCTTAGTAGATCCCGAAATTCTGATTATTCTGGAAGATGTAGGTTTACTTATCGTTTTTATCTCAACATACCTACATTTTAAACTTATTTCTTGTACAAGAATGTTTCCTTTTCGCCCTGCTTTACTCATGAATGAATGGAAACTTACAACTTTCACTTATTTTTATTTTCTAATTTTTTTTGCTCTTCCTAAAAATATCGATTAAATATTTCAGTCCATTAAATTTAATTTAATGATATAGAATAACGTAAATTCTATAAATACCTACATGAATTCAATGAAAGTTATGAAAAAAACATTTTGTACAAGATTATTAAAATATTTTTACTACCTATCTACTTACTAAGTTCTGCGGTCTACCACTTTTAGATTTCGGTCATATACTTAACTTTCCGTAGCAAAATGGTGGGTGGATATCTCATTATAAAATTTGGCCGTGAAGTTATTTCAGATACCATTGGTGACTTGATGACCTTAGGCCTTCTCAGCTCTATGACGAGGTTACCTAAGTACCTACCTGATAACAAAAAGTAATTTGTTTTATTTTCGCTTTGCAATTATACTTTTCCAAATCACCTGGAAAGACTATGATATGCAATATTATGCAACCTTGGTGTTTTAAATTTACTGTTGATAAGACAGAAAGTATTTTTTCAATAAGGAACAATAAGGTAAACTCGTATGAAGTGAAGCGAGCATGAGATGACTTCAATGCAGTATTTAATATACCGTATGGTGGATAGATGGAGTTTGGACATATACAGTCCTCCCTCGTGGTCCACCTGCGCCGTTTATATACAAAGCTGAATATAAAGTCCCATAAAAAAATCTTGAAAACTTTGGTATTTTAACAGTACTGGTCTGCATACCAACTTCATCCCTCAATCGTATATGTAGGTATATGCTTAGTAAACAGAAGATAACGAGGTCTTTATGGTGCTAATCTCTAACAAATAAATAATGAAAAGTTCACGAAAAGTATAAGACAATCTAGATGACCCTTAGAAATTTTATAGTGTAAATTAGAAGCTAGCGCTCCTTTGAACTTATCCGCCAAACTGAGTATTACGACGAGCTGTGGTCATAAAAAAAGGGCATTAGTTTATTGTGTTTGAAAGCATAAAAAAAAAATATAAAACCACTTTATAAATGGAGTCGAAAAATGATTCAAGTTTACTAAAGAAATAAAAAGTAAAGTAAATTAAGTATTCAGGTATGATATTATATATTCAATTCAACCCGGGAGCAGAAAACTACTGTTTTTTTTTTATCGAGATTAATCTAACTAAGAAAGCATAAATTAAGAGAAATGAAATCTTTTCGTGTGAAATAACGAAAGCTTAACCATGTAAATAGCTTAATTAACGCTGCAGCTTATGAAAGATGTGCCAAGTAGTGCTGATCCTCTTATCTACTTAAGACAATATCGAGGATGGAAAGCCAGGAGTACCCAGCTCTCAGGGCCGTGGTGCTTCATACCTATACAAACCCAGGGATGCCCAGGTCACAGGGCTAGAGTTCTTCATACTTATTCAAACCCAGAAGCGCCCAAGTCACAGGGCTGGGGTCCTTCGAACTTATTAAAACCAAGGACGATAATAAAACTGGTTAAAACCCAGGAGGGCCCAGGTCACAGGGTCGGGTTTCATCGTATTTATTTAAACCCATGAGGGCCCAGGTCACAGGGCCGGGGTTCATCGTACTTATTCAAACCCATGAGGGCCCAGGTCACAGGGCCGGGTTTCTTAGTATTTATTTTCAAACCCATGAGGGCTCAGGTCACCGAGCCGGGGTTCATCGTACTTAATCAAACCCACGAGTGCCCAGGTCACAGGGCCAGGGAACCCGAAGATCTTCGTACAAATTCAAACCTAAGGAGTACCTAGTCCACGGGGCCAGTGGTTTTCATACCTACACTCAGGGAGTCCGGGTAACATGGAACATGATTCACAACATTTCTTTTTTTTTCTTCTTACTCATGCGATTTGCACACTGCTATGAAACTTTTTCAAAAAAATATGTACATAGTTTTTAGTGCCCTCGCTGATAAAATTAATAATTTTGACTTTGAAAATGATTCACGTTCTAAATTACAAGCGCCAAAATAAACACCCGAATTCTGAAATTTCCCTTAGCCACATAGACAACGTCAAAAAAAATACACCGTGATTAATACAAAAGTACCTGGGCGACCGAGATTCGCTCTACAATAGCCACTTCTACCTGACAATATCATCTGGTGAGCAAGCTATGCTACTCAACAACAGATGGCGCTGTAAATTTCTTTAACGCTCTAAAACGCGCAAAGAAATTATTAAAAAGACGGTGAAAACGAATTTCCCCAGACATAAGACCTAGCTACATCGATTTTTTGCCCCCGAAAACCCCTGTATAGTAAATTTCATCGAAATCGTTAGAGCCGTTTTCGAGAAACCGATTACAAATATATATTTAAATATTGCTCGTTTGATAGAATAAGATTTTGAAATAACATGAAATGTTGTGAATTGACACTCTTATGCATGTACTTGTACTAAGTACGGACCTATCATCACATCACACCACTTGTTGCCCCGTTTTTGGTTCAGAACTGATGTTAAGCTGCCTTCAGTCACATTTTCATCGATACGGACGAGACGACTCAAAAATAATGGACTTATCTTATTAAATTTATAAAATTCTTGTATCATCAAAACTTCGGCTTATATCGCCAATAAGTAATTACTAAATTCTTGTATTGTGTATTGTGCGCCGTACGATATAACCATTCATGAACGTTCCATATTAAACTGATGTCCATGTTTCATACAATACAAAATTTTCTAAGTTCTTGTTATTATTTTGATATGATGTTTGTTTGTTTAGGTATGTTGGTTTAATATTGTTACTTACTTAAACTTGCGTTATGATTTGATATATTGTGATATTAACTTATGACATGTGAATATGTAGGTACAATCATTGCAGTTCTTTATGTCTTCTTATTGTTTTGATTATTATACGATATCTACATCATTTTGAATTTGAATTATAATTACTATTGTCGTTATTTTTATCATTAAAATAAAACAAAATAACTGGCTGTAACTACGCTTGGGAACTCGCGATACACTTTCATTTCATATTATATATTCTTTATTGTACACAATAAAACAGAACAGTAGTGATAGAAGAGGTTCACAATGGCGAGCTTATCTCTATGAAGAGATCTTTTCCAGCCAACCTGAGTTTAGTGATATTATGATTTAATAAATTGTAAAAATCTTTTCTTTCACTACCATTTTAGAGAACTATTTACATTTCATGTTCTATTTTTGTTTTGTACATTTTGATTATTGTTATAGAATATTTTCCTCAAATAATTTCTATTGTTGTTTTTGCGTTTATTTTTGTGTTTGTATTTATTGTTTTATAATATCGTTTCCTTATACTATCACAAGATATAAAAAAAAGAATAATGTATCAAGTAATTTACTGTAACCACGCGAAGGGACTCGCGCTTATCAGGACGGCCGAACTGTTGGCTTTTTCTAAACTTATGGTAAATACTTGTAGTTTTTGTTTTGTACATTTTGATTATTGTTATAGTATATTTTCCTCAAATAATTTCTATTGTTGTTTTTGCTTTTATTTTTGTGTTTGTATTTATTGTTTTATAATATCGTTTCCTTATACTATCACAAGATATAAAAAAAGGAATAATGTATCAAGTAATTTACTGTAACCACGCGAAGGGACTCGCGCTTATCAGGACGGCCGAACTGTTGGCTTTTTCTAAACTTATGGTAAATATTTGTAGTTGGATATAGTTGTTTATAATACTAGTTAAGTGCTTGGATGTGTTGGCAGTCAATAGTGTGGTTACTTAAGTTGTTTTCGTGGACAATACTACATTCCTCTTTCTCATTGGCTAGTAACGCAGCGTCCGAGTCCAGCCAATCGGAGGTCCGCGAGCACGATGCGAAGTTAACTACATGTGAAGTTGGCTACATGTCGATGGTAGGGACAGATAATGATTGTAAAGTGAAAGGCAAGTCAGTCTGTCGATAGCTCTTAGCGTGTAAGATTGTGCTTTAATGTTATACTGTGTCTCGGTAAATAATAAATATATTTAAGGAAGGTGATATGGGTTTCACTTCTCGAACTAGCCAATAGTAAGTTTAAGAATAATTTTATAACCGCTTTAAGAAATGCAGTTTTGTTTCTAAGAACGGTCGAAACAAAAGAGAGTTTTTTTACATTCAGTTCCGCCTGGGTAGATGATAACTCAAGAAAGGCCACGGTTTAACAAAGAGACACATGTACCGAATGGGACCTTTGAATATTGTAAGCTTTAATTTTTTGTTGCTTGTTCTTGAAACTGGCAAGAATAATGGTATTCCCAGTGTATTGAGTTATTTAGAAAGCCGACGGTCTTTAAACAATAGCTACAAAGCATGCAGCCGGACGTTAGTAATAAACTTTACCGAAAGATAAAAAAAAGGGAACTTTATGATTCTTTGTAAAAATTCTAGCGGCTGATAAAATTAACTAGCGATTTGTTATGACTTCGCTTACGGTTCGAGTCCGAAGCTTGAGTCCTTTACAAAGGTTAAGAACGAGTCGCATTTCAGAGGAGGTTGCATATCATTAAATGTTTATAATGATAAGTCAGTAAAGGTTAAATTAACTGATAAATGAGATTTTAAAAACGAAGCTTGATTTAAAAGCCACGACTTTTATGGCAGTATGGCAATAATTCATATTAACTAGTATTTAGGCATAAGGAGCGAATAAGTAACGAGTTAGGTCATGAGGGTGATAGGTAATATAATTTTTCTCTTTAGTATAAATAGATTTATCTTAGTACAAGTTTAAAGCTAAAGGATTAGCTATTGGCAGATAAGTATCAAGTTATCCTGTATTTCGTTTATAATGCGATACGGAACCCTAAAAAGGCACCCAAGAGAATGGCTAGACGTTGGCAATCCGGGCTGTACTAATGGCAGACAATGGCAGTAGTTAACCGCTTGATAAGGCAGGTAGCTACAAGAGTAGATTTTATGGTTGTATGCTATTGAAATAAAAATCGAGGTCTTATAAACAAGAACTTCGTGGTTCAAAGGATTACTGAACTGATATAATTTGATTAGAAAATTAGATAATGTTGAGCTTGTAGAAGCGAGTGGAATATCGATGGGTATATACTTTAGCTCAGGAGTGGACGACTATAATTGAGTCTGGTTATGAAATGATCGATCGTAATATTCCATAAAACGCCCACTTCAGTACAAGGAGCTACCTTCAGAACCCCAGCAAAAACAAGAGGTATTTAGGAGGAGATTTACCATGGTCACCACACTTGTAAGCGTTGCGAGAGGTGACCGCTGTTATTGACGACCGCAGTATGTAAGATGGTACGATACAAAGAAAAAAAAATAAAGATGATGCCCATCCTTCTGTTCATAAGCCCTTAGTCGTCTTTTGCGACACCCATGGCAAGATATGGGTTGGTAATATTCGTTGCCGGAACCACACGGGTCCGTTATTTGCCGCAAATGAGCAATAAGATTATTGAATACAATTAATTTCGGTGATAGTGAAAGGAAGTGCGATACGATTTAGGTAGATTTGTCCAGCAGTAAAATGTGAAAGGAAAACGATAGAGATAAGGTTGAGGGAAAAAAAATCAGGTTTGATTACATTTTCGTATAAAATAAAATATATGGTGATTTACTTTACCTTGCGAAGGCAAAGACAAAATCGGAGATTGTTATTGTCATAGGTCCGCAATCAATTATTAAGTGAGATCAAGATCTATTCGGAATATGCTAGATAGAAAGAACTATAAGTAGCTCTAAGTTTTACTGCCAGTCATGATATATAAAGCGTCACAAAACAATGCTATACAGAGCCCAGTTAAGTAAAATCATTAAAAAATATGTCATGATACGAGTAGTTGACATTACAATTAAGCGATAATATAAACTTCATTGACATCGCATATCACCTTCCTTATTTCAATATAGACCGTTCGTTTAAACAAAAGGTGTTGCCGATCACGAGAAACAAATACAAGATATACAAAAGGTCTGACACCTCATTGTACTATAAATCCTACTTATATTATAAACGCCAAAGTTTGTAAGTATGGATTGATGGATATATGTTTGTTACTTTATCACGTAAAAACTACTAAATGGATTTTAATAAAACTTTTCAATAATATAGCTTATACGTCAGAATACCACATAGGCTACAATTTATAAAACTGCGCAGACGAAGTCGCGGGCACCAGCTAATAAATAAATAAAATAACCCACGGTCAGGCTGAAACTCTTATACAGGTTTATATAATATATAGATAAATACATAGCTGAACCCATACTCTGGTGAAAAGGGAACGACTCAAGAGCTGCTATGAACAATGAGAGTAGCCATTTACCCAAGTAACAGGAAAGGGCACTCAGCTGTACTATTTCATATAAAACAGGCTTTTGGCATCTTATTACACTATAGACATTCTGTCTCAAAGATTTCACTTTTAAATAGCCAATCTATTGAAAGGAATAATAATTCCACATGCAATAAAATATTTTAATTTGAAAAGACAGGAAAACCGAAAAGCGAGTTTCGAGAACTTTAATTGTGAGGAGATCGTATCCATATCAAGTGCCAATTGATTTTGTTAAATCGATCAGAATGAGCATTTCATTTAATTTTATTTATTCTGACAACAAACCTTCAATACCAATACAGTCAGGTAGTAACAGAATTATTTAATCCTATTAGAACTGGAGTGTCACAAAGAGATTTTATGTTGGAATATAAACTGAAGACGCTTGTATATGATTGACCCTTTGGGGCATTAAGTTCATGCTTACATTATAAACTGACCTGACATTTAATTACCTGACATTATGAAGTTATTGCTGACCGAGCCAGGCCAAACTAAGTTTGACCATACAAACGTATATATGTCGTATGAATGTAAAAAAAGGGGCCCCGCAACTCACATACAACGAGAAGACACTTCTATGCATATAGAGTTAAAAAGAACAATGAATCCGCATTTACTTCGTTTCTCCCTGCAACCTGGCTTCGTACGGAGGAGGTAGTGTGGAAATCGTTGCAAACATCATCGACAAACAACATCAAGCCGTTACGGTCGTCTTGGCTGGACTTGCTCTAGTTGGGGGATAGTAATCGGCTTCGTACACAAATTGACTCTTTGGTCGGCTGCCACCGTCCGCCGGTGAGTGGGGATCTGGATCGATGTTGTGTAAAGATCTGACCTGGACTTGGCGCATGACTGAAATACTGTCTTAATAATTCTTGCATAAATGATATTAAAAAATATTAAAAAGGAAAACAAGCGATTCCTAAAATAATTAAATTGATACAGAGGCACTCAAAGTTACGGATACATCTCCAACCAATTATTGTTTAACTTATCTTTAGGAAAATGACAGATAGAGTTGAAAACGGTGGAGGGCGTAAACAAGTAGATTATTAGATGCTAGTAACAGGTTAGGTACCATTTACTCTGTATAAGATTAAATGAGAAGGGGGCGTCAATACACAAAGGTAACGCCCACATTTATGACAGTTCTAAAGAAACTAGTTACATAGTACATGAGCAGGTAGGTTTTGAAAAGGATAGAAGATTTATATACGAACCCTTAGGTTATGTAAGGGCTGGGTGCATATACTCTTAGATAGGCATTGTATACACATAGTTGGCTGTGTAGTATTGGGAGGATTTATGTTCGTAGAGTTAGGTAAATAGGTTCGCTATGTAGATTTATTTGCAGATATGGTTATATTATGTAGACAGGCGAGTATATTAAAAGTAAATAAATAAGGTTATGTGTACGCAGGTAGGTTTGTATAAAAGAAAGGTAGGAGATTGTAATAAATAGATAGGTCTTAGGGTAAAGTAGGATATTTGATTAGGGTTATAGGCTGTTAGAGGAGTTAGAAGAATGAATTAGCTGAGGATTTTGTTAGGCGGAGTTGTTGCGTTTGTTGATGATTAGGTAAGATTGAAGGAAGTATAATGAGATTATACTTCCTTCAAGATAAGATAAGATAAGATAAGACAAGACAAGACAAGACAAGACAAGACAAGACAAGACAAGACAAGACAAGACAAGACAAGACAAGACAAGACAAGACAAGACAAGACAAGACAAGACAAGACAAGACAAGACAAGACAAGACAAGACAAGACAAGACAAGACAAGACAAGACAAGACAAGACAAGACAAGACAAGACAAGACAAGACAAGACAAGACAAGACAAGACAAGACAAGACAAGACAAGACAAGACAAGACAAGACAAGACAAGACAAGACAAGACAAGACAAGACAAGACAAGACAAGACAAGACAAGACAAGACAAGACAAGACAAGACAAGACAAGACAAGACAAGACAAGACAAGACAAGACAAGACAAGACAAGACAAGACAAGACAAGACAAGACAAGACAAGACAAGACAAGACAAGACAAGACAAGACAAGACAAGACAAGACAAGACAAGACAAGACAAGACAAGACAAGACAAGACAAGACAAGACAAGACAAGACAAGACAAGACAAGACAAGACAAGACAAGACAAGACAAGACAAGACAAGACAAGACAAGACAAGACAAGACAAGACAAGACAAGACAAGACAAGACAAGACAAGACAAGACAAGACAAGACAAGACAAGACAAGACAAGACAAGACAAGACAAGACAAGACAAGACAAGACAAGACAAGACAAGACAAGACAAGACAAGACAAGACAAGACAAGACAAGACAAGACAAGACAAGACAAGACAAGACAAGACAAGACAAGACAAGACAAGACAAGACAAGACAAGACAAGACAAGACAAGACAAGACAAGACAAGACAAGACAAGACAAGACAAGACAAGACAAGACAAGACAAGACAAGACAAGACAAGACAAGACAAGACAAGACAAGACAAGACAAGACAAGACAAGACAAGACAAGACAAGACAAGACAAGACAAGACAAGACAAGACAAGACAAGACAAGACAAGACAAGACAAGACAAGACAAGACAAGACAAGACAAGACAAGACAAGACAAGACAAGACAAGACAAGACAAGACAAGACAAGACAAGACAAGACAAGACAAGACAAGACAAGACAAGACAAGACAAGACAAGACAAGACAAGACAAGACAAGACAAGACAAGACAAGACAAGACAAGACAAGACAAGACAAGACAAGACAAGACAAGACAAGACAAGACAAGACAAGACAAGACAAGACAAGACAAGACAAGACAAGACAAGACAAGACAAGACAAGACAAGACAAGACAAGACAAGACAAGACAAGACAAGACAAGACAAGACAAGACAAGACAAGGCATCTACATACAGCTAAAAATAATATTAGGTGCTTACAATACAAGATTTTCTTAATCAAATAGCGTTAACAATTTATAATAGATTATTTATAGGCTGCTTGTACACTACTTAGGTAAATGTCATGTAAGATTACGCAAGTACTTCCAACAACTTTTCCGTTTCCTCGTATGTTTTCTTCTTTAACCAATTTTGTACAATTTTCTTACATTCCGATTTGGACAGCGTATAGAAGTTGAGAGAAGAGTTTAACTTGCAGTAAAGAAAAGAGCCGAGGAAACAGTAAAATTTATGAGAATGTTCTGTGCGTAAAGAAAGGATAGAAGAGACACTATCCAGTGGTCGACGTGAAGGGGGAAGCATGGGGTCTAAAGGAGTGGTTGAGTGCTTTTTGAGGATTGTTTGTAGGATAAATAGCTGGCGGACAGTAAGCACGTTGCATTCGGCTAGGAGTTGTACCGTTGGATAGCGGAAAGGTCGAAAGGTACTAACTTTAAGAATGGCTCTCTGTGCTCTTTCTAGGCCTAACATGGTGGTTTTGTACGTACCACCCCAGGATGTAATACAGTAGAGGAGCAGAGATTGACATAGTGCTAAATAAACTTTTTTAACTAGAGTACTGGTTGCAGCGTGTCTTAAATTTTTAAAAATATAAATCAGTTTACGAATTCTAGCAGTGAGAGTTTCAATGTGATTTTGGAAGTTAAGATGCTGATCAATTATAACCCCCAAATATTTAATGCTGGTGACTTTTTCAAGTTTAGGACATAAGCAGGTGCTTTGGTGGTCCTGAGAATATTATCTCCCAAACTTTCTTTGTATTTCTAAAATTTTTGCATATTTCTTGTTTTATTTTAGTATTTCTTACGGTATTTATATGTTTATGTGTTTTATTTCTATACTTGTTGTACAATTATCTATTTACTCTATTATTCTCATCTTTTAACCATATTTCTAATAAGTTATCTCTGGTTTTGCACATATATTCTATTCTATCGGATTTCTAATCACATTCAGACCTCTTATTGTTTTTAATTTTGATAGTTTTTCTACAGTTTTTATATACACAATCAAATTTCTTAACTATGAAATGAGTAATGTCATTTGGGTCATTTAATTCCATAGCTGGGGACCAGTCCACTTCCGATAACTCTTGCCGCATCTTATCACTGTCCAGCCGCGTTACGTAGGTACTCTGTGCGCTTTCCTTTATCCGCTCCGCCGATGCGTAACCAGTTATAAAGTGGTCGGCCAACTGAGTTGTTATCACTGCGGTACGAACGGGTCGGTCGGCCGCACTACGCACGAAGATGTGATCTATGCATGTCCTTGAAATTTTGTTGTCTTTGCTTTGTATGCGTGTGTATTGGTTTATTCCAGATTCTAGACCTAGACCACTCATTTTATTCATGTAGTAGGAAGTCAAATTGTTTGATTTTTTTAGATCGATGTTGCAGTCTCCTAGGAGTACGTAATCTTTCGTGTTCGGGTAAGTAGACACTATTCTCGATATCTCGTCAATAAATCGTGTTTTATTTAGATCCGGTGGTCGATATATCGCACACATTCCAAAGCTGTAGCCGTCGTTGGTTTGAAACTCGCCTGTCATACACTCACAGTAGCATGTAGTAGTAGGGTGTCTCATAAATGTGATAGTTTTGTGTGTGTACACAATTATACCACCTCCTTTTCTGTGCCATCTTAGCTGACTGTACATGTCGTAATCGGATAGGAAAAATAAGCATTTTATATCATCTGATATGTTGACTTCGGTAAGTATTATAGAATGTATTCTCGTTCTGCTGTTTTTCACTATGTACTCGTGATTAAAGTTTTTTATAATTGACCGAATATTGACATGAAGTATGGTAAAGGAATTGTGGTGGGCCGGACTCTGTATTACAAATTTGTTCCAATTAGAATGTTTACTTTCTATTAAGTTACAATGTATGTCGTTATCCATTATCGTTCAGACACAAATATAGCTGTATGTATGTATGTATGTATGAAAGTAGGTTCTTACTTGCCGATTAGTTCTTGTTTTATTGTTTGAATGTTTCAGCCAAGCGGTCGATGTCAATCGATCGATGTCACGTTCAATTCTTATGGAGTAATTTTTTTCTTTTTGTGCTTTTCGAGCAAGTACTATTCCATTTTGGCACCATACGTATTCACACAAACCTGTGTTTTTTAGATCGGTTTGGCTTTGTAAAGTAAAAAAGCTGTGGTCGGGGCGAGTGACTCATGTAGGTATATGGAACTTTCGCCGTGATTTTTACGCCGTTTTTCCTTTGCTGCCGATAGCCATTTTTCCTTACAGCCCTCTTTCAGGCACAGTACAATAGGTGAGGCCGTGGATGACTCAGGTTTTTTAACGGCACCTGTGTCCGGCCCTGCGCGCTTCGCGGATGGTTTGCGATACGCGCTGATGACGTCACTCGCGTTTTGGTTTAAGTCCTCTGCTATATTTTTGACTGTCGTTTGTATGTTCTCCTGAATTTCGGTGATACCACATAATTCAATGTAGTTTGCCAGTCTATCTTGTAGTACGCTTTTATATTTTTGTTCTAGTGCCTCGCAGTGTAATTCTAGATTTGCGTGTTTGTTTTTAAGGTCGGTGCATTTGTTTTCTACTGATTTGAGTTTGTTTTCATACGATGATATTTTAGTTTCAAACTCGTCTATCTTGTCTGAGTAAAACTTAAGGGATTGTTGCAACTCATTGGTAATAACTTTCCGTATTTCGCTGCGTATTTCCTCCATGAATTTTGACACTGCGGGTTGATTGAGAATGTTTGAGTAGTTGTTATCTTGCTCATCGTCCTGTTCATCTTCAATTTCCTCGGGATCTGGTAGGATGTAGGATAGGCGTTTCGGTTTAGCTGCTGCACCCATTGCACACACTCGACATTTCCATTCCGCTGCTTCAGTTTGTTGCAAAGCTGTCAGCTGATCGATTGTGATCGACGCGCACGCACTATGAAACCATTTGTTACATCGTGTACAAAGAATCCCTGGGCACTTTTTATTCACCACTTTCGAACATTTCGAGCACTTAACCATATTTAGTTATGTATCTGTTACACTTCAGAAAAACAAAATATTTATTAGGTAGGTATTATTATGCAGAAATGCGTTACACGGGTTACGTCCGGTTGCTATCGCGCTGCGCGATGACTGCAAAAGCAAAACTGCAGTATACAAAAGCCGCAATGTAGAGTCAGTCAGTGGAATACTAAAGGCGAATTGTGGAAACGCCTAATTACCAGATAAGCATACAAATATGTCCTTTTTGTTAATTATAGATATAATTTACCGTTTGCCATTTGAGATTAGATCGACTAGTATATTTTGCACCAATTGATATAAATTGCAACGTCGAACCTAGTGTCAACCGTAATCTGAGAGGGCAAACTTAAGGTGTTATTGTGGCCACAATAAAAGTAAGCGATAATTGTAATGATTTAATTGTACCTATATTTAATGTCTCTGCCTATTGTCAATACCTATCTAAGGCATTTAATTGTTTTTTAGGGCAACGCCAAAGTGGTTTTACTTTCTTGTTCCTTTCCACTTCCTGCAATTTGGGCTTAATTTTGCGAACAAGATCCAACGAATATCGATATTATATTAAATTCAATTACTTGTAATTTTCCCGCCTTACTTTAACTATTCCTTAATACAATGATATATTGTATCGGATTCGTTGGTTTTGAGTAAATATAAAGATGCAGGCGCATTATGTGGTAAATAAAATATTTATCGTTCGTTACCACAAAATTCATTGTTTCTCTCAACATATTACCTACTTCCTAACTCGTAATAATTTGAGACCCTTCAGGTCCAAAAGTAAACATCTACTCTTGCCATTAACTTAAAAAGCCGAGCTATTCTAAAACTTCTTGCCATTAACAAGTAAATTTGCCATTTTATTAGTATCGCACAGCATAGTGCTTGGCTAGACAAAACTGTGAAGTATTATTTTATCAATCGGTCCAATAAAAGACGATAAACAAAATTTAAGACTAACAAATCGAGATAATACATTTCGATTTATACATGGGTTTGACTCCCATCACAGGGTCATAAGGCCGTGACCCTCACAACATACCTATTTGCATTAGAAGACTTGCAGACAGATCGTAAATATCAGTACTGTTTTTCGATGCGATTGAGTATTTTAAGATGTTCAATATTTCGCTCGGATTTAACGGCTTTAGCCGGATCAACGTGTCGCTCTCGGACTGGCGCACCGACATTGATGAGACGCACCGCGCGGGGTTGGCCGAGTCGACTAGCTCTTGTTTTGTGGCGAACGGAACTCCCGCTTGGTCTCGAACCAAGTCCTTGTAATCGACCCTTTCGCGATTTTTCCTACCCAATTCGTCATTTATAACAATCCACATACATTTACTCTTATGTGTATGGTTATAATTAGCGAATGAAAATACTCACGTCTCTTAAAAGGCAACTCAGCGTTATACTTTCGCGACATAGTATCAACTTTCTCTGCCAAGGCGAAATATCGATTTTGAAAGCAATCGGCCCAATAACAAAACAATTCAAGATGGCGGGCACTTTTCAAAATTTTGACATGAGATTCGTTATCAGCGTCGACTCGGCCCCCCAGATATCGATTTTGAAAGCAATCGGTCGAGAAATAGAAAAATTCAAGATGGCGGCCATTTTTTTCAATTCTGACATCTGATTTGTCAACGCAGTCGACTCGGACTCAGAGATATCGATTTTGAAAGCAATCCGTCCAGAAACCAAAAAATTCAAGATGGCGGCCATTTTTCCAATGAAGGGGGGACGCTTCGAGCTTCGCCCTACGCGGAGCTCGGCCTGCGGCCTCGCAACTCGGCCTCCGGCCTCGTAAATTACTTATGGTAGGAGAAGGTTGCAGGGTCAGCCGGAGGACGCTTCGGGCTTCGCCCTACGCGGAAGCTCGGCCTACGGCTTCGCGACTCGGCCTCCGGCCTCGTATGAATCTTGAACTAATGGATGTATGTGGAAGCACGACATGCTGGGGGACTCTTCGAGCTTCGCTCTACGCGTAGCTCGGCCTTCGGCCTCGCCATGTTGATTTAGGTTACTTGGTTGGAGGGGTTGTTGAGAGGCAAAGTAAGGGAAGGACGCTCCGAGCTTCGCTCTACGCAGAGCTCGGCCTGCGGCCTCGCAAGTCACACGGTCTCGGTCGTTTCTATGGCGGCCATATTGGAAAATGGCGGCAAAAAAATTCGACACCAAAAACGTAATCTACACCCCCAAAAAAATAAAATTAAAAAATTAAAATTAATTAAAATTTGTATGGCGGCCATTTTGTTTTCCGCCATTTTGGATTTTTTTCACCCTAGGTAGAATTTGACCAGGGTGTGGGTCGACTTTAGTTCAAGGTCGACCCACCTTTCCCTTACAGTTTTTACTGGCCGTTTACCCCTACCCTGATGCTGAAGACTTTTCCAAGGTTTAAGATTTTTCTGGTACTCATCAGACCTGGTCGTACAACTTTTCCATACATCACTTCCACCGGTTTCGCCTCTTTCATGGAGAACAATTGTGTCAATCAGTGAGTGAGTGAGTGAATGAGTCAGTGGTAATTGAGCTTTATATAGTATAAAACTAGAGGTCGCGTGGGTGCGTGGGCTGGAAGCACCCCGCGTAAGGTGTTGTGGCTGTTGTAGATTGTCAAAATCGATTTTTAAGTCAATCGGCCCAAAAACAAAAAAAAACAAGGCGGCCATTTTTTAAAATTTTATTCTTGATAAGGTATGGGAGACGTCTCAGACCCTCAGATATCGATTTTAAAAGCAATTGGTCAAGAAACAAAAAAATTCAAGATGGCGGCCACTTTTCAAAATTTTGACATGAGATTCGTTATCAGCGTCGACTCGGCCCCCCAGATATCGATTTTGAAAGCAATCGGTCGAGAAAAAGAAAAATTCAAGATGGCGGCCATTTTTTTCAATTCTGACATCTGATTCGTCATTGCAGTCGACTCGGACTCTCAGATATCGATTTTGAAAGCAATCCGTCCAGAAATCAAAAAATCAAGATGGCGGCCATTTTTCCAACGAAGGGGGGACGCTTCGGGCTTCGCCCTACGCGGAGCTCGGCCTGCGGCCTCGTAAATTACTTATGGTAGAAGGAGGGTTCCAGGGTCAGCCGGAGGACGCTTCGAGCTTCGCTCTACGCGGAGCTCGGCCTTCGGCCTCGCTATATGATGAAAGTTACTTGGGGGGGGGGGGGGTTAAGTAGGGGGAGGTCTAAGTAAGGGGGACGCTTCGGGCTTTGCCCTACGCGGAAGCTCGGCCTACGACCTCGCGACTCGGCCTCCGGCCTCCTATGAAACTTAAACTAATGGATGTATGTGGGAGCACGACATGCTGGGGGACGCTTCGAGCTTCGCTCTACGCGGAGCTCGGTCTTCGGCCTTGCCATGTTGGTTTTAGTTACTTGGGGGGAGGGGTTGGGGACAGGCAAAGTACGGGAGGGACGCTCTGAACTTCTCTCGACGCGGAGCTCGGCCTGCGGCCTCGCAAGTTACCTAAAGTCGCTCGTTTCTATGGCGGCCATATCGGAAAATGATGCCAAAATTTTTTTTATCGATTTAGAAAGCAATCGGTCAAGAAACAAAAAAATTCAAGATGGCGGCTATTTTTTTCAATTTTTACATTCGATTCAAAATCGGATACCTCTCGGACCCTCAGATATCGATTTTGAAAGCAATCGGTCAAGAGACAAAAAAATTCAAGATGGCGGCCATTTTTTCGGCCATTTTTCCAACGAAGGGGGGACGCTTCGGGCTTCGCCCTACGCGGAGCTCGGCCTTCGGCCTCGCAACTCGGCCTCCGGCCTCGTATATTACTTATAGTAGGAGAGGGTTGCAAGGTCATCCGGAGGACGATTCGAGCTTCGCTCTACGCGGAGCTCGGCCTTCGGCCTCGCTATATGATGAAACTTACTTGGGGGGGGGGGTTAAGCATGGGGAGGTATAAGTAAGGGGGGACGCTTCGGGCTTCGCCCTACGCGGAAACTCGGCCTACGGCTTCGTATGAAGCTTGAACTAATGGATGTATGTTGGAGCACGATATGCTGGGGGACGCTTCGAGCTTCGCTCTACGCGGAGCTCGGCCTTCGGCCTCGCCATGTTGGTTTGAGTTACTTGGGGGAGGGGTTGGGGACAGGCAAAGTACGGGAGGGACGCTTCGAGCTTCGCTCTACGCAGAGCTCGGCCTTCGGCCTCGCAAGTTTTCAGGTCTCAGTTTTTTTCATGGCGGCCATATTGATAAATGTCGGAAAAAAAAATTGACACCAAAAACGTAATCCACACCCCCAAAAACCCCTAGATACCAAATTTCACTCGAATCGGAGCACCTTTTATTCTAGCCGCCATTTTGAATCCGCCATTTTGTTTTTTTTTTTTTACAGTTAGTCGCCTCTTATCATCCTCTTTGACATTTGTTCAAGCACCCTGTACTTCTCTCTTTTCGTTTAGGATTTATTGGACTTTGAATATTTTTTTAATAAAATTTGTATGGCAGCCATTTTGTTTTCCGCCATTTTGGTTTTTTTTCACCCCAGGTAGAATTTGACCAGGGTGTGGGTCGATATTTGTTCGAGGTCGACCCACCTATCCCTTACAGTTTTTGCTGGCCGTTGACCCCTACCCTGATGCTGAAGACTTTTCCAAGGTTTAAGATTTTTCTGGTACTCACCAGACCTGGTCGTACAACTTTTCCATACATCACTTTCACCGGTCTCGCCTCTTTCATGGAGAACAATTGTGTCAATGAGTGAGTGAGTCAGTGAGTGGTAATTGAGCTTTATATAGTATAACTAGAGGTCGCGTGGGTGCGCGGGCTGCAAGCAGCCCGCGTGAGGTGTTGTGGCTGTTGGATATATTATCCGAGCCTAAATGTCGATTTTGAAAGCAATCGGCCGAAAAACAAAAAAATTCAAGATGGCGGCCATTTTTTTTCAATTCTGACATTGGATTCGAAATCGGAGACTTCTCGGACCCTCAGATATCGATTTTGAAAGCAATCGGTAAAGAAACAAAAAAATTCAAGATGGCGGCTATTTTTTTCAATTTTGACATAAGATTCGAAATCGGAGACCTCTCGGATCCTCAGATATCGATTTTGAAAGCAATCGGTCAAGAAACAAAAAAAATCAAGATGGCGGCCATTTTCTTTAATTCTGACATTTGATTCGGTATCGAAGACGTCTCGGACCCTCAGATATCAATTTTGAAAGCAATCGGTCCAGTAACAAAAAAAATCAAGATGGCGGCCATTTTTTCAAAATTTTATTCTTGATTCGGTATCGGAGACGTCTCGGACCCTCAGATATCGATTTTGAAAGCAATCGGCCCAATAACAAAAAAAATCAAGATGGCGGCCACTTTTAAAAATTTTGACATGAGATTCGTTATCAGAGTCGACTCGGCCCCCCAGATATCGATTTTGAAAGCAATCGGTCGAGAAATAGAAAAATTCAAGATGGCGGCCATTTTTTTCAATTCTGACATCTGATTCGTCATCGCAGTCGACTCGGACTCTCAGATATCGATTTTGAACGCAATCCGTCTAGAAACCAAAAAATTCAAGATGGCGGCCGTTTTTCCAACGAAGGGGGGACGCTTCGGGCTTCGCCCTACGCGGAGCTCGGCCTGCGGCCTCGCAACTCGGCCTCCGGCCTCGTAAATTACTTATGGTAGGAGAAGGTTGCAGGGTCAGCCGGAGGACGCTTCGAGCTTCGCTCTACGCGGAGCTCGGCCTTCGGCCTCGCTATATGATGAAAGCTACTTGGGGGGGGGGGGGGTTAAGTAGGGGGAGGTATTAGTAAGGGGGGACGCTTCGGGCTTCGCCCTACGCGGAAGCTCGGCCTACGGCCTCGCGACTCGGCCTCCGGCCTCGTATGACACTTGAACTAATGATTGTATGTGAGAGCACGACATGCTGGGGGACGCTTCGAGCTTCGCTCTACGCGGAGCTCGGCCTTCGGCCTCGCCATGTTGGTTTTAGTTACTTGGGGGGAGGGGTTGGGGACAGGCAAAGTATGGGAGGAACGCTCCGAGCTTCGCTCTACGCGGAGCTCGGCCTGCGGCCTCGCAAGTTACCTAGTGTCGGTCGTTTCTATGGCGGCCATATTGGAAAATGGCGCCAAAATTTTTTTTACACCAAAAACGAAATCCACACCCCCAAAAACCCCCAGATACCAAATTTCACTCGAATCGGAGCACCTTTCATTTAGGCCGCCATTTTGAATCCGCCATTTTGATTTTTTTTTTTACAGTTAGTCGCGTCTTATCATTCTCTTTGACATTTGTTAAAGAACATTGTACTTTGCTCTTTTTGTTTAGGATTTATTGGACTTTGAATATTTTTTTAATAAAATTTGTATGGCGGCCATTTTGTTTTCCGCCATTTTGGATTTTTTTCACCCCAGGTAGAATTTGACCAGGGTGTGGGTCGACTTTTGTTCGAGGTCGACCCACCTATCCCTTACAGTTTTTGCTGGCCGTTGACCCCTACCCTGATGCGAAGACTTTTCCAAGGTTTAAGATTTTTCTGGTACTCACCAGACCTAATCCTACAACTTTTCTATACATCACTTTTACCGGTCTCGCCTCTTTCATGGAGAACAATTCTGTCAGTGAGTGAGTCAGTCAGTCAGTGGTAATTCAGCTTTATATAGTATAACTAGAGGTCGCGTGGGTGCGCGGGCTGCAAGCAGCCCGCGTGAGGTGTTGTGGCTGTTGGATATATTATCCGAGCCTAAATGTCGATTTTGAAAGCAATCGGCCGAAAAACAAAAAAATTCAAGATGGCGGCCATTTTTTTTCAATTCTGACATTCGATTCGGTATCGAAGACCTCTCGGACCCTCAGATATCGATTTTGAAAGCAATCGGTCAAGAAACAAAAAAAACAAGATGGCGGCCATTTTTTTTTAAATTTTATTCTTGATTCGGTATCGGAGACGTCTCGGACCCTCAGATATCGATTTTGAAAGCAATCGGCCCAATAACAAAAAAAATCAAGATGGTGGCCACTTTTCAAAATTTTGATATGAGATTCGTTATCAGAGTCGACTCGGCCCCCCAGATATCAATTTTGAAAGCAATCGGTCGAGAAATAGAAAAATTCAAGATGGCGGCCATTTTTTTCAATTCTGACATCTGATTCGTCATCGCAGTCGACTCGGACTCTCAGATATCGATTTTGAAAGCAATCCGTCCAGAAACCAAAAAATTCAAGATGGCGGCCATTTTTCCAACGAAGGGGGGACGCTTCGGGCTTCGCCCTACGCGGAGCTCGGCCTGCGGCCTCGCAACTCGGCCTCCGGCCTCGTAAATTACTTATGTTAGGAGGAGGGTTCAAGGGTCAGCCGGAGGACGCTTCGAGCTTCGCTCTACGCGGAGCTCGGCCTTCGGCCTCGCTATATGATGAAAGTTACTTGGGGGGGGGGGTTAAGTAGGGGGAGGTATTAGTAAGGGGGGACGCTTCGGGCTTCGCCCTACGCGGAAGCTCGGCCTACGGCCTCGCGACTCGGCCTCCGGCCTCGTATGTCACTTGAACTAATGATTGTATGTGGGAGCACGACATGCTGGGGGACGCTTCGAGCTTCGCTCTACGCGGAGCTCGGCCTTCGGCCTCGCCAAGTTGGTTTAAGTTACTTGGGGGAGGGGTTGGGGACAGGCACAGTAAGGGAGGGACGCTCCGAGCTTCGCTCTACGCGGAGCTCGGCCTTTGGCCTCGCAAGTTACCTGGTGTCGGTCGTTTCTATGGCGGCCATATTGGAAAATGGCGGCAAAAAAAAATTGACACCAAAAACGTAATCCACACCCCCAAAAACCCCCAGATACCAATTTTCACTCGAATCGGAGCACCTTTTATTTTGGCCGCCATTTTGAATCCGCCATTTTGTTTTTTTTCAGTAACAGTTTGTCGCCTTTTATCATCCTCTTTGACATTTGTTAAAGAACATTGTACTTTGCTCTTTTTGTTTAGGATTTATTGGACTTTGAATATTTTTTTAATAAAATTTGTATGGCGGCCATTTTGTTTTCCGCCATTTTGGATTTTTTTCACCCCAGGTAGAATTTGACCAGGGTGTGGGTCGACTTTTGTTCGAGGCCGACCCACCTATCCCTTACAGTTTTTAAGGGCCGTTGACCCTACCCTGATGCTGAAGACTTTTCCAAGGTTTAAGATTTTTCTGGTACTCATCAGACCTGGTCGTACAACTTTTCCATACATCACTTTCACCGGTTTCGCCTCTTTCATGGAGAACAATTGTGTCAATGAGTCAGTGAGTGAGTGAGTGAGTGAGTGGTAATTCAGCTTTATATAATATAACTAGAGGTCGCGTGGGTGCGCGGGCTGCAAGCAGCCCGCGTGAGGTGTTGTGGCTGTTGTAAATTGTCAAATATCGATTTTGAAGGCAATCGGTTCAGAAATAGAAAAATTCAAGATGGCGGCCATTTTTTCACAATTTTATTTTTGATTAGGTATGGGAGACGTCTCGGACCCTCAGATATCGATTTTGAAAGCAATTGGTCAAGAAACAAAAAAATTCAAGATGGCGGCCATTTTTTCAAAATTTGATTCTTGATTCTGTATCGGAGACCACTCGGACCCTCAGATATCGATTTTAAAAGCAATTGGCCCAGTAACAAAAAAATTCAAGATGGCGGCCATTTTTTTAAAATTTTATCATTGATCCGGTATCGGAGACATCTCGGCCCCCCAGATATCGATTTTGAAAGCAATCGGTCGAGAAATAGAAAAATTCAAGATGGCGGCCATTTTTTTCAATTCTGACATCTGATTCGTCATCGCAAACGACTCGGACTCTTAGATATCGATTTTGAAAGCAATCCGTCCAGAAACCAAAAAATTCAAGATGGCGGCTATTTTTCCAACGAAGGGGGGACGCTTCGGGCTTCGCCCTACGCGGAGCTCGGCCTGCGGCCTCGCAACTCGGCCTGCGGCCTCGTAAATTACTTATTGTAGGAGAAGGTTGCAGGGTCAGCCCGAGGACGCTTCGAGCTTCGCTCTACGCGGAGCTCGGCCTTCGGCCTCGCTATATGATGAAAGTTACTTGGGGGGGGGGGGGGTTAAGTAGGGGGAGGTATTAGTAAGGGGGGACGCTTCGGGCTTCGCCCTACGCGGAAGCTCGGCCTACGGCCTCGTATGAAACTTGAACTAATGGATGTATGTGGGAGCACGACATGCTGGGGGACGCTTCGAGCTTCGCTCTACGCGGAGCTCGGCCTTCGGCCTCGCCATGTTGGTTTAAGTTACTTGGGGGGAGGGGTTGGGGACAGGCAAAGTACGGAAGGGACGCTCCGAGCTTCGCTCTACGCGGAGCTCGGCCTGCGGCCTCGCAAGTTACCTAGTGTGGGTCGTTTCTATGGCGGCCATATTGGAAAATGGCGCCAAAATTTTTTTTACACCAAAAACGTAATCTACACCCACAAAAACCCCCAGATACCAAATTTCACTCGAATCGGAGCACCTTTCATTTTGGCCGCCATTTTGAATCCGCCATTTTGTTTTTTTTTTTACAGTAAGTCGCCTCTTATCATCCTCTTTGACATTTGTTCAAGCACCATATACTTCTCTCTTTTCGTTTAGGATTTATTGGACTTTGAATATTTTTTTAATTAAATTTGTATGGCGGCCATTTTGTTTTCCGCCATTTTGGATTTTTTTCACCCCAGGTAGAATTTGACCAGGGTGTGGGTCGACTTTTGTTCGAGGTCGACCCACCTATCCCTTACAGTTTTTGCTGGCCGTTGACCCCTACCCTGATGCTGAAGACTTTTCCAAGGTTTAAGATTTTTCTGGTACTCATCAGACCTGGTCGTACATCTTGTCCATACATTACTTCCACCTCAGACACCTCCTTCATGGAGAACAATTGTGTCAATGAGTCAGTCAGTGAGTGAGTGAGTGAGTCAGTGGTAATTGAGCTTTATATAATATAACTAGAGGTCGCGTGGGTGCGCGGGCTGCAAGCAGCCCGCGTGAGGTGTTGTGGCTGTTGGGTATATTATCCGAGCCTAAATGTCGATTTTGAAAACAATCGGCCGAAAAACAAAAAATTTCAAGATGGCGGCAATTTTTTTTAATTCTGACATTTGATTCGGTATCGAAGACGTCTCGGACCCTCAGATATTAATTTTGAAAGCAATCGGTCCAGTAACAAAAAAAATCAAGATGGCGGCCATTTTTTCAAAATTTTATTCTTTATTCGGTATCGGAGACGTCTCGGACCCTCAGATATCGATTTTGAAAGCAATCGGCCCAATAACAAAAAAATTCAAGATGGCGGCCACTTTTCAAAATTTTGACATGAGATTCGTTATCAGAGTCGACTCGGCCCCCCAGATATCGATTTTGAAAATAATCGATCGAGAAATAGAAAAATTCAAGATGGCGGCCATTTTTTTCAATTCTGACATCTGATTCGTCATCGCAGTAAACTCGGACTCTCAGATATCGATTTTGAAAGCAATCCGTCCAGAAACCAAAAAATTCAAGATGGCGGCCATTTTTCCAACGAAGGGGGGACGCTTCGGGCTTCGCCCTACGCGGAGCTCGGCCTGCGGCCTCGCAACTCGGCCTCCGGCCTCGTAAATTACTTATGGTAGGAGAAGGTTGCAGGGTCAGCCGGAGGACGCTTCGAGCTTCGCTCTACGCGGAGCTCGGCCTTCGGCCTCGCTATATGATGAAAGCTACTTGGGGGGGGGGTTAAGTAGGGGGAGGTATTAGTAAGGGGGGACGCTTCGGGCTTCGCCCTACGCGGAAGCTCGGCCTACGGCCTCGCGACTCGGCCTCCGGCCTCGTATGAAACTTGAACTAATGGATGTATGTGAGAGCACGACATGCTGGGGGACGCTTCGAGCTTCGCTCTACGCGGAGCTCGGCCTTCGGCCTCGCCATGTTGGTTTTAGTTACTTGGGGGAGGGGTTGGGGACAGGCAAAGTACGGGAGGGACGCTCCGAGCTTCGCTCTACGCGGAGCTCGGCCTGCGGCCTCGCAAGTTACCAAGTGTCGTTCGTTTCTATGGCGGCCATATTGGAAAATGGCGCCAAAATTTTTTTTACACCAAAAACGTAATCTACACCCACAAAAACCCCCAGATACCAAATTTCACTCGAATCGGAGCACCTTTCATTTTGGCCGCCATTTTGAATCCGCCATTTTGAATTATTTTTTTTACAGTTAGTCGCCTCTTATCATCTTCTTTGACATTTGTTAAAGAACATTGTACTTTGCTCTTTTTGTTTAGGATTTATTGGACTTTGAATATTTTTTTATTAAAATTTGTATGGCGGCCATTTTGTTTTCCGCCATTTTGGATTTTTTTCACCCCAGGTAGAATTTGACCAGGGTGTGGGTCGACTTTTGTTCGAGCTCGACCCACCTATCCCTTACAGTTTTTGCTGGCCGTTGACCCCTACCCTGATGCTGAAGACTTTTCCAAGGTTTAAGATTTTTCTGGTACTCATCAGACCTGCTCGTACAACTTTTCCATACATCACTTTCACCGGTTTCGCCTCTTTCATGGAGAACAATTGTGTCAATGAGTCAGTGAGTGAGTGAGTGAGTGAGTGAGTGGTAATTGAGCTTTATATAGTATAACTAGAGGTCGCGTGGGTGCGCGGGCTGCAAGCAGCCCGCGTGAGGTGTTGTGGCTGTTATAAATTGTCAAATATCGATTTTGAAGGCAATCGGTTCAGAAATAGAAAAATTCAAGATGGCGGCCATTTTTTCAAAATTTTATTTTTGATTAGGTATGGAAGACGTCTCGGACCCTCAGATATCGATTTTGAAAGCAATTGGTCAAGAAACAAAAAAATTCAAGATGGCGGCCATTTTTTCAAAATTTGATTCTTGATTGGCTATCGGAGACGTCTCGGACCCTCAGATATCGATTTTGAAAGCAATCGGTCTAGAAACAAAAAAAAACAAAATGGCGGCCATTTTTCTAAAATTTTATTTTTGATTCTGTATCGGAGACCTCTCGGACCCTCAGATATCGATTTTAAAAGCAATTGGCCCAGTAACAAAAAAATTCAAGATGGCGGCCATTTTTTTTAAATTCTATCATTGATCCGGTATCGGAGCCATCTCGGCCCCCCAGATATCGATTTTGAAAGCAATCGGTCGAGAAATAGAAAAATTAAAGATGGCGGCCATTTTTTACAATTCTGACATCTGATTCGTCATCGCAGTCGACTCGGACTCTCAGATATCGATTTTGAAAGCAATCCGTCCAGAAACCAAAAAATTCAAGATGGCGGCCATTTTTCCAACGAAGGGGGGACGCTTCGGGCTTCGCCCTACGCGGAGCTCGGCCTGCGGCCTCGCAAATTACTTATTGTAGGAGAAGGTTGCAGGGTCAGCCGGAGGACGCTTCGAGCTTCGCTCTACGCGGAGCTCGGCCTTCGGCCTCGCTATATGATGAAAGTTACTTGGGGTGGGGGGGGTTAAGTAGGGGGAGGTATTAGTAAGGGGGGACGCTTCGGGCTTCGCCCTACGCGGAAGCTCGGCCTACGGCCTCGTATGAAACTTGAACTAATGGATGTATGTGGGAGCACGACATGCTGGGGGACGCTTCGAGCTTCGCTCTACGCGGAGCTCGGCCTTCGGCCTCGCCATGTTGGTTTAAGTTACTTGTGGGGAGGGGTTGGGGACAGGCAAAGTACGGAAGGGACGCTCCGAGCTTCGCTCTACGCGGAGCTCGGCCTGCGGCCTCGCAAGTTACCTAGTGTGGGTCGCTTCTATGGCGGCCATATTGGAAAATGGCGCCAAAATTTTTTTTACACCAAAAACATAATCTACACCCACAAAAACCCCCAGATACCAAATTTTACTCGAATCGGAGCACCTTTCATTTTGGCCGCCATTTTGAATCCGCCATTTTGAATTTTTTTTTTCACAGTTAGTCGCCTCTTATCATCCTCTTTGACATTTGTTAAAGAACATTGTACTTTGCTCTTTTTGTTTAGGATTTATTGGACTTTGAATATTTTTTTAATAAAATTTGTATGGCGGCCATTTTGTTTTCCGCCATTTTGGATTTTTTTCACCCCAGGTAGAATTTGACCAGGGTGTGGGTCGACTTTTGTTCGAGGTCGACCCACCTATCCCTTACAGTTTTTACGGGCCGTTGACCCCTACCCTGATGCTGAAGACTTTTCCAAGGTTTAAGATTTTTCTGGTACTCATCAGACCTGGTCGTACAACTTTTCCATACATCACTTTCACCGGTTTCGCCTCTTTCATGGAGAACAATTGTGTCAATGAGTCAGTCAGTGAGTGAGTCAGTGGTAATTGAGCTTTATATAGTATAACTAGAGGTCGCGTGGGTGCGCGGGCTGCAAGCAGCCCGCGTGAGGTTTTGTGGCTGTTGTAAATTGTCAAATATCGATTTTGAAGGCAATCGGTTCAGAAATAGAAAAATTCAAGATGGCGGCCATTTTTTCAAAATTTTATTTTTGATTAGGTATGGGAGACGTCTCGGACCCTCAGATATCGATTTTGAAAGCAATTAGTCAAGAAACAAAAAAATTCAAGATGGCGGCCATTTTTTCAAAATTTTATTCTTGATTGAGTATCGGAGACGTCTCGGACCATCAGATATCGATTTTGAAAGCAATCGGTCCAGAAACAAAAAAAAACAAAATGGCGGCCATTTTTCTAAAATTTTATTCTTGATTCTGTATCGGAGACCTCTCGGACCCTTAGATATCGATTTTAAAAGCAATTGGCCCAGTAACAAAAAAATTCAAGATGGCGGCCATTTTTCTAAAATTTTATCATTGATCCGGTATCGGAGACATCTCGGCCCCCCAGATATCGATTTTGAAAGCAATCGGTCAAGAAATAGAAAAATTCAAGATGGCGGCCATTTTTTTCAATTCTGACATCTGATTCGTCATCGCAGTCGACTCGGACTCTCAGATATCGATTTTGAAAGCAATCCGTCCAGAAACTAAAAAAATCAAGATGGCGGCCATTTTTCCAACGAAGGGGGGACGCTTCGGGCTTCGCCCTACGCGGAGCTCGGCCTGCGGCCCCGCAACTCGGCCTCCGGCCTCGTAAATTACTTATTGTAGGAGAAGGTTGCAGGGTCAGCCGGAGGACGCTTCGAGCTTCGCTCTACGCGGAGCTCGGCCTTCGGCCTCGCTATATGATGAAAGTTACTTGGGGTTAAGTAGGGGGTGGTATTAGTAAGGAGGACGCTTCGGGCTTCGCCCTACGCGGAAGCTCGGCCTACGGCCTCACGACTCGGCCTCCGGCCTCGTATGAAACTTAAACTAATGGATGTATGTGGGAGCACGACATGGTAGGGGACGCTTCGAGCTTCGCTCTACGCGGAGCTCGGCCTTCGGCCTCGCCATGTTGGTTTTAGTTACTTGGGGGGAGGGGTTGGGGACAGGCAAAGTACGGAAGGGACGCTCCGAGCTTCGCTCTACGCGGAGCTCGGCCTGCGTCCTCGCAAGTTACCTAGTGTCGGTCGTTTCTATGGCGGCCATATTGGAAAATGGCGCAAAAAATTTTTTTTACACCAAAAACGTAATCTACACCCACAAAAACCCCCATATACCAAATTTCACTCGAATCGGAGCACCTTTAATTTTGGCCGCCATTTTGAATCCGCCATTTTGTTTTTTTTTTACAGTTAGTCGCCTCTTATCATCCTCTTTGACATTTGTTCAAGCACCATATACTTCTCTCTTTTCGTTAAGGATTTATTGGACTTTGAATATTTTTTTAATAAAATTTGTATGGCGGCCATTTTGTTTTCCGCCATTTTGGATTTTTTTCACCCCAGGTAGAATTTGACCAGGGTGTGGGTCGACTTTTGTTCGAGGTCGACCCACCTATCCCTTACAGTTTTTACGGGCCGTTGACCCCTACCCTGATGCTGAAGACTTTTCCAAGGTTTAAGATTTTTCTGGTACTCATCAGACCTGGTCGTACAACTTTTCCATACATCACTTTCACCGGTTTCGCCTCTTTCATGGAGAACAATTGTGTCAATGAGTCAGTCAGTGAGTGAGTCAGTGGTAATTGAGCTTTATATAGTATAACTAGAGGTCGCGTGGGTGCGCGGGCTGCAAGCAGCCCGCGTGAGGTGTTGTGGCTGTTGTAAATTGTCAAATATCGATTTTGAAGGCAATCGGTTCAGAAATAGAAAAATTCAAGATGGCGGCCATTTTTTCAAAATTTTATTTTTGATTAGGTATGGGAGACGTCTCGGACCCTCAGATATCGATTTTGAAAGCAATTAGTCAAGAAACAAAAAAATTCAAGATGGCGGCCATTTTTTCAAAATTTTATTCTTGATTGAGTATCGGAGACGTCTCGGACCATCAGATATCGATTTTGAAAGCAATCGGTCAAGAAATAGAAAAATTCAAGATGGCGGCCATTTTTTTCAATTCTGACATCTGATTCGTCATCGCAGTCGACTCGGACTCTCAGATATCGATTTTGAAAGCAATCCGTCCAGAAACTAAAAAAATCAAGATGGCGGCCATTTTTCCAACGAAGGGGGGACGCTTCGGGCTTCGCCCTACGCGGAGCTCGGCCTGCGGCCCCGCAACTCGGCCTCCGGCCTCGTAAATTACTTATTGTAGGAGAAGGTTGCAGGGTCAGCCGGAGGACGCTTCGAGCTTCGCTCTACGCGGAGCTCGGCCTTCGGCCTCGCTATATGATGAAAGTTACTTGGGGTTAAGTAGGGGGTGGTATTAGTAAGGAGGACGCTTCGGGCTTCGCCCTACGCGGAAGCTCGGCCTACGGCCTCACGACTCGGCCTCCGGCCTCGTATGAAACTTAAACTAATGGATGTATGTGGGAGCACGACATGGTAGGGGACGCTTCGAGCTTCGCTCTACGCGGAGCTCGGCCTTCGGCCTCGCCATGTTGGTTTTAGTTACTTGGGGGGAGGGGTTGGGGACAGGCAAAGTACGGAAGGGACGCTCCGAGCTTCGCTCTACGCGGAGCTCGGCCTGCGTCCTCGCAAGTTACCTAGTGTCGGTCGTTTCTATGGCGGCCATATTGGAAAATGGCGCAAAAAATTTTTTTTACACCAAAAACGTAATCTACACCCACAAAAACCCCCATATACCAAATTTCACTCGAATCGGAGCACCTTTAATTTTGGCCGCCATTTTGAATCCGCCATTTTGTTTTTTTTTTACAGTTAGTCGCCTCTTATCATCCTCTTTGACATTTGTTCAAGCACCATATACTTCTCTCTTTTCGTTAAGGATTTATTGGACTTTGAATATTTTTTTAATAAAATTTGTATGGCGGCCATTTTGTTTTCCGCCATTTTGGATTTTTTTCACCCCAGGTAGAATTTGACCAGGGTGTGGGTCGACTTTTGTTCGAGGTCGACCCACCTATCCCTTACAGTTTTTACGGGCCGTTGACCCCCTACCCTGATGCTGAAGACTTTTCCAAGGTTTAAGATTTTTCTGGTACTCATCAGACCTGGTCGTACAACTTTTCCATACATCACTTTCACCGGTTTCGCCTCTTTCATGGAGAACAATTGTGTCAATGAGTCAGTCAGTGAGTGAGTCAGTGGTAATTGAGCTTTATATAGTATAACTAGAGGTCGCGTGGGTGCGCGGGCTGCAAGCAGCCCGCGTGAGGTGTTGTGGCTGTTGTAAATTGTCAAATATCGATTTTGAAGGCAATCGGTTCAGAAATAGAAAAATTCAAGATGGCGGCCATTTTTTCAAAATTTTATTTTTGATTAGGTATGGGAGACGTCTCGGACTCTCAGATATCGATTTTGAAAGCAATTAGTCAAGAAACAAAAAAATTCAAGATGGCGGCCATTTTTTCAAAATTTTATTCTTGATTGAGTATCGGAGACGTCTCGGACCATCAGATATCGATTTTGAAAGCAATCGGTCCAGAAACAAAAAAAAACAAAATGGCGGCCATTTTTCTAAAATTTTATTCTTGATTCTGTATCGGAGACCTCTCGGACCCTCAGATATCGATTTTGAAAGCAATCGGTCCAGAAAAAAAAAAATCAAGATGGCGGCCATTTTTTTTAATTCTGACATTTGATTCGGTATCGAAGACGTCTCGGACCCTCAGATATCGATTTTGAAAGCAATCGGCCTAATAACAAAAAAATTCAAGATGGCGGCCACTTTTCAAAATTTTGACATGGGATTCGTTATCAGAGTCGACTCGGCCCCCCAGATATCAATTTTGAAAGCAATCGGTCGAGAAATAGAAAAATTCAAGATGGCGGCCATTTTTTTCAATTCTGACATCTGATTCGTCGTCGCAGTCGACTCGGACTCTCAGATATCGATTTTGAAAGCAATCCGTCCAGAAACCAAAAAATTCAAGATGGCGGCCATTTTTCCAACGAAGGGGGGACGCTTCGGGCTTCGCCCTACGCGGAGCTCGGCCTGCGGCCTCGTAAATTACTTATGGTAGGAGAAGGTTGCAGGGTCAGCCGGAGGACGCTTCGAGCTTCGCTCTACGCGGAGCTCGGCCTTCGGCCTCGCTATATGATGAAAGCTACTTGGGGGGGGGGGGTTAAGTAGGGGGAGGTATTAGTAAGGGGGGACGCTTCGGGCTTCGCCCTACGCGGAAGCTCGGCCTACGGCCTCGCGACTCGGCCTCCGGCCTCGTATGAAACTTGAACTAATGGATGTATGTGAGAGCACGACATGCTGGGGGACGCTTCGAGCTTCGCTCTACGCGGAGCTCGGCCTTCGGCCTCGCCATGTTGGTTTTAGTTACTTGGGGGGAGGGGTTGGGGACAGGCAAAGTACGGGAGGGACGCTCCGAGCTTCGCTCTACGCGGAGCTCGGCCTGCGGCCTCGCAAGTTACCTTGTGTGGGTCGTTTCTATGGCGGCCATATTGGAAAATGGCGCCAAATTTTTTTTTACACCAAAAACATAATCTACACCCACAAAAACCCCCAGATACCAAATTTTACTCGAATCGGAGCACCTTTCATTTTGGCCGCCATTTTGAATCCGCCATTTTGAATTTTTTTTTTCACAGTTAGTCGCCTCTTATCATCCTCTTTGACATTTGTTAAAGAACATTGTACTTTGCTCTTTTGTTTAGGATTTATTGGACTTTGAATATATTTTTAATAAAATTTGTATGGCGGCCATTTTGTTTTCCGCCATTTTGGATTTTTTTCACCCCAGGTAGAATTTGACCAGGGTGTGGTTCGACTTTTGTTCGAGGTCGTCCCACCTATGCCTTACAGTTTTTGCTGGCCGTTGACCCCTACCCTGATGCTGAAGACTTTTCCATGGTTTAAGATTTTTCTGGTACTCATCAGACCTGGTCGTACAACTTGTCCTTACATGACTTTGACCTCTGACGACTCCTTCATTGAGAACAATTCTGTCAGTGAGTGACTGAGTCAGTGAGTGGTAATTCAGCTTTATATAGTATAACTAGAGGTCGCGTGGGTGCGCGGGCTGCAAGCAGCCCGCGTGAGGTGTTGTGGCTGTTGGATATATTATCCGAGCCTAAATGTCGATTTTGAAAGCAATCGGCCGAAAAACAAAAAAATTCAAGATGGCGGCCATTTTTTTTCAATTC
>CANNWQ010000054.1:0-57380 GCA_947532105.1 Athrips mouffetella | reverse complement strand
AGCTTCCCGAAGAAAATAAAATAAAATAAAAAATACAATATTGCTTATAAAAATAGAAAATAATAATGGAGAAAGTACACCGCCTTGTGGTACGCCAGTGGTAAGGTCCAACCAGTTCGAAGACAAGTCATCGGTCTTAACACTCTGCTGGCGTCCAAGAAGATAAGAACGGAACCACTCGATCACTGGAGAAGCAACGTTAAGAGAGCGGAGGGAGCCAAGGAGTATATCAAAATCAACAGTGTTAAATGCGTTGCTGAAGTCCAGAAGAGTTACAATAGTAAGCTTAGTATTGTCCATAGCATAACGGATATCTTCTGTGACATTCAGCAACGCACCAACCGTGCTGTGGGAAGGGCGGAATCCGGACTGGAAGGGACAGAGAAGATTATTGGATATGAGATAGGAGTAAAGTTGCTTGTGGACGACACTTTCGAAAGAGTAATAGCAATTTAAAACACTTATAAGTAACTTACACAGAACCTATTTTGAGGTTATTTTTTTTTTTTGTGTTGTAGATTTGCTCCCGAAATTATTGTAAAATCAGGTTGGTGGTAAGGCAGCGCATGCTACCTGTTTTCTACGTGAAAACGCACTAAGTGCCCATAACACCTTTTTCGTTTGATTTACTTTAACTTTATCAAGGAACCCTAAAATTATGAGCAATATGGCCGCATGCATGCAGTAGCCAAATGATTTTGAGTTACTTTTACGAGTGCGAGGGCGATATAAGCTGCAAATAACAGTAATGCACTTATTTTGTTCTGATAAAGTACGAGTACTTATTAGTCATAATTAGGTGTAATGGCGCATTTTGTTCATTATTTCACAAATAACTATTTAAGTTTACACATAAATGATACATTTTTGGAAAGGCCCGTGAAAATATTGACATTTTACTTTTAAAATAATCGGGAAAATCAACTTCGCATGCTAACTAGTAGTTTAGAGTACGCAAATACACGAGTTTGAAAATATACACATTAGCTACACACTAGAGATTTGCAGGAAAGCAAAATAAATGTAAATACTTACGTTTTTCGGCGTTCTTTTGTTTTTTTTTTTTTTTATAAAAAATTCACTCTCGTGACTATATATACTCGTATATGGCGACCGAATGATCGATTGTGATTTTACTCTTACTGGGAGATCACAAAGAGGATTGTTAGCGTTAACACACTTAGTGCAGCAATAGTAAGAAGACTATAAGCCTATTTGCCCTTAGTACATGCCATTTTAAGTCACTTATAAGTTTATTTGGTATCATAAAAGCATCGGAAAGAGGCTTATAAGACTGAAAATACACTTCTCAAGACAATTGTAAGGCAACAATAAGGGTGAAAACACTTATAAAGTGCGCCCAAATCGCTACTTACGAAGGTCTGTAAGCATGATATAAAAGTGACTCTTGAGACGTCTGAAAGATCAGTTTTTGCTAGTTGGGAATGCACACAGCCGTATATACTCCATTTTATTTTATTTTATTTTATTTTATTTTATTTTATTTTATTTTATTTTATTTTATTTTATTTTATTTTATTTTGTTTTGTTTTGTTTTGTTTTGTTTTGTTTTGTTTTGTTTTGTTTTGTTTTGTTTTGTTTCGTTTCGTTTCGTTTCGTTTCGTTTCGTTTCGTTTCGTTTCGTTTCGTTTCGTTTCGTTTCGTTTCGTTTCGTTTCGTTTCGTTTCGTTTCGTTTCGTTTCGTTTCGTTTCGTTTCGTTTCGTTTCGTTTCGTTTCGTTTCGTTTCGTTTCGTTTCGTTTCGTTTCGTTTCGTTTCGTTTCGTTTCGTTTCGTTTCGTTTCGTTTCGTTTCGTTTCGTTTCGTTTCGTTTCGTTTCGTTTCGTTTCGTTTCGTTTCGTTTCGTTTCGTTTCGTTTCGTTTCGTTTCGTTTCGTTTCGTTTCGTTTCGTTTCGTTTCGTTTCGTTTCGTTTCGTTTCGTTTCGTTTCGTTTCGTTTCGTTTCGTTTCGTTTCGTTTCGTTTCGTTTCGTTTCGTTTCGTTTCGTTTCGTTTCGTTTCGTTTCGTTTCGTTTCGTTTCGTTTCGTTTCGTTTCGTTTCGTTTCGTTTCGTTTCGTTTCGTTTCGTTTCGTTTCGTTTCGTTTCGTTTCGTTTCGTTTCGTTTCGTTTCGTTTCGTTTCGTTTCGTTTCGTTTCGTTTCGTTTCGTTTCGTTTCGTTTCGTTTCGTTTCGTTTCGTTTCGTTTCGTTTCGTTTCGTTTCGTTTCGTTTCGTTTCGTTTCGTTTCGTTTCGTTTCGTTTCGTTTCGTTTCGTTTCGTTTCGTTTCGTTTCGTTTCGTTTCGTTTCGTTTCGTTTCGTTTCGTTTCGTTTCGTTTCGTTTCGTTTCGTTTCGTTTCGTTTCGTTTCGTTTCGTTTCGTTTCGTTTCGTTTCGTTTCGTTTCGTTTCGTTTCGTTTCGTTTCGTTTCGTTTCGTTTCGTTTCGTTTCGTTTCGTTTCGTTTCGTTTCGTTTCGTTTCGTTTCGTTTCGTTTCGTTTTATTTTATTTTATTTTATTTTATTTTATTTTATTTTATTTTATTTTATTTTATTTTATTTAATTTTATTTTATTTTATTTTATTTTATTTTATTTTATTTTATTTTATTTTATTTTATTTTATTTTATTTTATTTTATTTTATTTTATTTTATTTTATTTTATTTTATTTTATTTTATTTTATTTTATTTTATTTTATTTTATTTTATTTTATTTTATTTTATTTTATTTTATTTTATTTTATTTTATTTATTTGGCTCTTCAACAATATGTACACTGTATAAATACAAGAAGACAAACATTACTTAAATCTAAGTGTCATATCACTTAAAGAAGAGCACAACATGCTCTGAATAATTTAATTAAGGACCTTAAATTACTTTATATTTAATACTAATTAGAAACATTAATATACCTACACTATACTCATAAGCATTAAATGAGAAAACAAAAACAAGCTAGCTTTGAAAAATGGTGCTAGATGCTGATACAAAAAATCTATAAGAGAAAAAAAAAAAAAAACCAAAGAGAAACTACTTAAAATTTCAGTACTGGCAGTAAGTCTTATGCTCTCAACTAGTGAGTACAATACTTTTTATCCTACTAATTGGTGTTACATTTAAGTCTATAGATTCTTGGAATACGTTATAGAGGGAAAAAAATCTATAAAGTGATGAATGCTTTTTTAAGTTGGTACGACTTATAGGTTGTTGAAAAAGTTTAATGTTTGATGAACGTGGTAAGGTTCGAGGCACATTGAATTTTATTTTACGAAGAAGACTGGGACAATTAATGGAACTAGTAACTAGTCTTTTGAGAAAGACCAAATCCAGCATTTGACGACGTTTCTCCAATGAAGACATTTTAAAGTGTATCAAACGTTCTTCGTACGACTTAAGTTTTTTAGCCAGTATGCAATGGTAAGTCATATGCCGAAGGAATACTCTTTGTAATTTCTCAAGCCGATTTATATGTACTTTATAAGATGGTGCCCAAGCCACACTACAATACTCTAGTTGACTTCTGACTAAGGAGTAAAACATGATTTTTTTTGTGACTGGGTTTTTAAAATTCTTACACTCTTAGAATAAAACCAAGCATTTTAGTAGACTTGACAATGACTGTATCTATATGCCTGATAAAATTAAGCTTGGAGTCAAGTTGAACGCCTAGATCACGGATGTGACTTACTTCCTCTAGCGTTTCCCCATTTAAACTGTAGTTCGTACATACTATTTTTTTATTACGAGTAAATTTAATGTGCTTGCATTTGCCAACATTTAATTGTAGCCTATTTTTCTGACACCAATCTCTAAGCCTGTCTAGGTCATCTTGAAGTAACCTAGAGTCGTTTATATTTTTAATGCTTTTAAATACTTTGAGGTCATCGGCAAACAAGTAATGATTCGAATTATCAAAACATTGACTTATGTCGTTAATAAAAAGCGTGAAAAAACAAGGTCCGAGATGGGAACCCTGGGGAATACCGGATGTGGCAATGTAGGGGTCAGAAGTGGAACCATTAATTACGACCCTTAAATCCCGATCAGAGAGATAAGACTTGAACCAACTCAGCAAGGGATCGGAGACCCCATAAGACTCCAATTTGCGTAGCAAAATAGAGTGGTTTACGGTATCGAACGCCTTGCTGAAGTCGGTGTAGACTGCGTCTACCTGGGTGCCTGCATCAACGGCGTCCACGAGGTCATCAACATAGGCCACCAGATTAGTCGCTGTGGAACGTCCACTTAGAAAGCCATGTTGATTGTCAATAAGGGATTGCGAAAGGTGTCTCGTTAGTATAGGGCAAACCAGCGATTCAAAAATTTTGCCAATAATCGACAGTATAGCAATTGGCCTGTAATTACTTACCTGCGACTTATCACCCGATTTAAATACTGGCACAATTTTTGTGCTCTTCCAGAACGTCGGAAAAATGCCCTGTTTAATTGACTTATTGAAAATCATTGTAAGAGGGATCGCCAGATGATCAGCTGTTTTGGACAGAAATATAGGTGAAACATCATCTAGTCCCGCGCCCTTATTAATATCAAGACGTTTTAATGCCTTGGAAATTTGAATTTCAGTAAATGCAATATCACAAAGTACAGAATTATTGCTGCTAATTATTTCATCAGTTGTACCAGTGACATTATTGACAGAACTGAATAATGGAGTGGAATAAACACGAGAAAAATTTGATGCAAAGTAATTACTTATGGTATGTTATACTGTGGGTTGGGGCCGTGGAAGTTAAACACGTAGTTGGTTCAGGTAGGTTTATTCCAGAACTTATATTTTAATAATTACAGGAGCCGGCGTAGCGGCGGCGGCCATTGCACACAGGAGAGAGAGAGGGCAGATATCACATATAGCTAATTCGGTCTAACTATTCGGATACATCCCTGACATCTCCCTTTTCGAAATTTAAAAAGAAGTTTACAATTTCTAAAATTTTGAGTGAAACCGAACGTACTCTTTTTTTTTTTTTAAATGCAAATTTCTGAACGCATCCTTTATGAATGACATTTGGTTTGACGTTTGAATGAATGACAATATTAAAATATCAAAGAATTGAAATTGAAAATTAGGTTACAATTACGACATGAAATCTTACAAACTAATTACATTTATATACTACCATTAATTCTTACTCATTTACTCACAATATCTACGAGGTTTAATTATCGGTCGACCAAATGATGAATACTTAATATTTGGGTCGTTTATTGTAGTGTTGGTATTGTGATGATTTGTGTTTGTTTGTGTTACAGGTTGCTGAGCTGGACTACGAGGACAAGAGGAATTTGGTGTGATATTGGACTGAGGAAGTGTCTGGGATCGACTGGGATTACTCTGTGTCTGTAAACCACAAGACTGTTCAGGATATTTTGGCTTAAGGATGTGACAACGATTACGTCGGAAAGTTCCTTCTGGAGACTGGATTGTGTAACTACGAGGAGATGGACCTAGCTGTGTTATGATACCAGGTGTCCATGTGCTGTTGGGCTGCTTTTTATAATAGACTTTATCTCCAATGTTTAGTGGTTTAAGCTGTGTTGAGTGTTGATTATAGTAAATACTAGTTTTTACCTTTTGCTTTTCAATTTTTTGCCTAAGTTCTGCTGTGTCAACAGTTTGTGAATGTAACTGATCATCTGTAGTAGGAAATTGTGTCCGTAAGCTCCTATTCATGCATAGTTGAGTAGGTGAATAGCCTGTCTCTTTAGGTGTGTTTCAATAGGTAAGAAGTGCTAAGTAAGGATCAGTCTTATCAGCGTTACATTTCCTTAACATGTTCTTTACAATACCCACAGATCTTTTCACCATGCCATTCGACCTGCCCAAATAAGGACTAGACGTGACATGCTCAATATCCCATTGCCGCATAAAGTTAGAAAACTCTTGGCTGTTAAATGGGGGACCGTTGTCCGACATGAGTATTGAAGGGATGCCATGTCTAGCAAAAATAGACTTTAGATGTGTAATCACAATGTTCGCACTAGAGCCTGACTTTAACAATGCAATTTCAATGTAATTAGAATAATAATCTACTACAATTAGGTATTTAGTACTTTCAAAATCAAAGAGATCTATACCTACTTTGTACCAGGGAAGAAGTTTATACTCATGATGATTTATAGGTTCTTTGGACTGACTTCTCCGGTAAGTAAGACAAATATTACATTGACTGATGAATTTCTCTATATCAGAATTGATGCTTGGCCAGAATACTTTGTTTTTAGCTAGTCTGATGCAACTATTTGTGCCTTGGTGACCTTCATGTATGACTTTTAAGATATTTTCTCTCATAGACTCTGGAATGACAATGCTATTTGACTTGAAAACTATGTTATTTATGACATGAATTTGGTCTTTGAGAGGAAAGTATGGTCTGACTGACAGACTGACTGATTTCTTGTGTTCTGGCCAACCATTTTGACAATACTGAATAACTTGGCTAAGGGTTTGATCTGTAAGTGTTGCTTCTTCAATTTCTTTGAGCTTATTTGAACTGACTGATAGAGTTGACATGACTAGGTTTATGTGTAGGTCTATATCTTTTTCTAGGTCTGTAAGTGTGTTTTCTGGCAAGGCTGCTCGTGATAAGGTATCAGCTATATACAAATATTTACCAGGTTTGTATATAACCAGTAACTCATAAGGTTGTAGTCTGAGCATTATTCTCTGTAGTCTAGGTGGAATGTCATAGAGTGCCTTCTTGTAGAGTGTAATAAGTGGTTTGTGGTCGGTTTCCACTGTTACCTGTCTACCATAGATGTAATGATGGAACTTGGTGCAGCCGAAAAGAACGGCAAGTAGCTCCTTCTCAATTTGGCTGTAGTTCTGTTGTGACTTAGTTAGGGATGCTGATGCATAGGCTACAGGTTGGTTGCCATGCGAGAGGACCGCTCCCAAAGCATCCTTGGAGGAATCTACAGACAAAAGCACAGATTTATTGGGGTCATAGTAGGTAAGGACTGGTGCACTGCTAATCATTCTTTTTAAGTTATTAAATTCAGTCTCATGCTGGTCTGACCAGTGCCATGTGACATTTTTTTGTAGTAGCTTTCTCAGTTCAGTAGTTTCTTGTGACAAATTCTTGATGAAAGGACCTAAATAGTTCATCATTCCTAGAAATCTCTGAAGCTCTGTGACTGACGTAGGACTTGACATTTTACATATAGCTTCAACTTTTGCGTTGTCTACGCTGACTCCATCGCTACTGAAGACATGACCTAAGTACCTTACCTTAGTTTGGCAGATAACTGACTTTTCTTTGTTAAATTTGAGGTTTATTTCTCGTGCTCGTTCTAGGACTTTTTGTAGACGCTCATTGTGTTCTGAAATGTCTTTACCATACACTAGGAAGTCGTCCAAGGTGTAATGAATGTGCAGAGCTTAGATGACTGTTCACTAAGTCTCAGCATCCAAAATCCTTTGTTAGCATCTAGTGTACTAAAACATTTTGCACCGGCAAGGTCTGACTTGATTTCATCTAGTGTAGGGAATTGGTAGTGAGGTCTCATAATGGCTTGGTTAAGTTTACGAGGGTCTATGCATAGGCGTAATTTTTTATTATTTTTAGTAGTGATAACAATTGAACTCACCCATTCAGTTGGTTCTTCAACGCGTTGTATAACTCCAGATTTTTCTAGACTCACCATTTCTTCCTTTAAGGGGGTTTGCAGCTGTAAAGGCACACGTCTGCAAGCATCGACAGAAGGCTTGGCATCCGGTTTCAAGGCTAAGTTAACCTCAAAGTCTCGAATGCATCCTAGTCCCTCGAAGAGATCACTATTCTTTGAGATAATTTCCTGTGGATCAGATTGCACTGGAAGGGAAAAGTTAACAGTATGGACTTTTCTAATCAGGTTTAGTGTTTTGCAAGTTTTCCTGCCCAGTGTATTCTGACAGTTCAAGTCAACAATGTGAAAATTCTCTAAGTAGCTTTTATTTTTATGTGTTATGTTGATAGTGCATTGCCCTACTATTGGTAGTACCTCACCACTGAAAGTTGAAAGTCTGTGTGATTTTTTCTTGATGTCTTTAGTGTTTAAGTTGAGTTGTGTGAAAGTGTTGAAAGATATTATATTTGTGTCTGCTCCAGTGTCTAATAAAAATTCAATATTCTTATCATTAATAGTAATGTCCACCATCCACTTTCTGTCGTTTTCTTCTGTACTTGACAAAGTTCTTATGAATAGATCACTAACTGATTCACACTCTTGATGTGTTTCTTGACTTACTGTATAGACGGACTTGTTAAATCTGCACATGACTGCGAAGTGATTGTATTTGTTGCAGATCTTGCACTTGACTCCATTGGCTGGGCATCTGTATCTGTGTACCTGACCACATCGATTACATGCGTCTTTGTTCTTGTGCTGGCTTTGTCTATTCCATGATGGCTGTCTTGACTGGTTATCTTGTCTTGTATGAGATGGTTGTCTTGACTGGTTATCTTGTCTTGTATGAGATGGTTGTCTTGATCTTGATGTCTGTCTTGACCTGGACGGCTGCCTGGACCTGTCTCTCTTGACTTCTCCTATGGTGTAGGCAGTTGAGGACGTAGAACTTTCCAGCATTCTGGCTTGTTGTCTGGAAGCTTCATGATGTTTGGCTAGCTTTATGGTGTCGTCTATTTTTTTCGGTTTCTCCAGTAGAATCCTCTCTTTAATGTACTGATTTTTTGCGTTCAAGTTCAGTCCAGCTAAAGATATCTCGAAGAATACTGTCTTGAAGTGTATCGAACTCGCACTGACTTGCTATGTTTTTTAGATCTGTCGTATAGTCATCAATAGATTCTTCGTCTCCCTGTCTCCTATTGAATAACTTATGACGCTCGATGGTGACATTCATTTGTGGAAGGAAATGACTTTCAAATTTCTTTATAAGAGCATCGAACTTGACTGTGTCTACATCGAATCCGAATAAGTAAAAGATGTTGAGCGCGTCTCGACCAATATAATGCAGTAAGATAGCGACTTTTCTATCGTCCTTACAATCTTCCATTATGTTCGCACGGAGATAGATTTTTAGTTGCGTCAACCAGTTTTTCCACTCTAATGGCATGTTATTAGACTGAATGTTTAAAGGCTTCAGCCCTCCAAATTTTAATGGTTGTGGCTGAGATTCGCCTGACTCACCACCCGCCATTTTGATGAGGTGAGATGACGCCGCACGTGTTCGACTTGAATCTTGGTTATTCTTGTTTCTTGAACCACTTCTGATACCATGTTATACTGTGGGTTGGGGCCGTGGAAGTTAAACACGTAGTTGGTTCAGGTAGGTTTATTCCAGAACTTATATTTTAATAATTACAGGAGCCGGCGTAGCGGCGGCGGCCATTGCACACAGGAGAGAGAGAGGGCAGATATCACATATAGCTAATTCGGTCTAACTATTCGGATACATCCCTGACATGGTATAAGCGTCATCAGAACACATATCCCCATAAGACATAGACCCAGGATAATTACTGTTGCTGCCTCTTTTCGCTTTTAAGTAACTCCAGAAATGTTTGGGGTGTGAGGCAATTCTTGTTTCAATGTTTGCTAAATATGTGTTATAGCATTGTAAAGAAAGGCTATCGCAACGCTTTTTAAGTAAGTCCAAAGCCAGCCCATCCCTTGGATTTTTGTATATTTTGTAGCGTAATCTTAAGCGGTTCTTTTCATTTAATCTCGATATCAACTGTTTGCTAAACCAGTGCGGGTACTTAAAACTATTAATCTTAGTAAGCGGCACATGTTTCCTTATCAATTTACGTAGAATATTATAAAATATATTGACCATAGAGTCAAAATCACCACCACAACCTTCGAATTCATATTTCCAGTCTACTTCACGAAGTGACTGACAGACAGCGTCATAGTCCGCTCTAAAATAGTTCAACTTCATTGTTCGGGATGTTTTCAATGAGTTGGTAGAACCCCTAATTTTCAGAAAACTAGCTATAAATTCTAAAGGTGGATGATGAACACCGACAGTAGAAATGCTTGCAGAAGGCTTAAGTGGTCTTTATTGGTCGTCCGGGTCGCTATCGCAAGCGGACGTGTATTGCCGTGTTCCGAATCATTTTTTTATATTATCGTCGCTAAAATGTCGCGATTATCAATTTCGGACATCGAGAAGCTTATCTCGAAGTGTATAGCTCCAATCGAGGAAAAACTGAATCAAATCTCTCAAGATTTACGAAGATTAGAAGCCAAAAAGTGTGTGGAATGTGCTAGAATATCTGTGCAAAAAACGCCGGGCAGGGATCAAGTACCAAGCGAGCCAAAGCAAGTTGCACCTTCCAAACGTCCCGCAAAATCCACCGGCGATAAAAATGGAGCAGCAAGCAAAACCACAACACCTCAACCAATTACAGAGCGCGGCAAGCGAGCTGCAGCCCGAACGCGTACAGCGAAACCGGTTGCCGCGGCGGTGGTGGTGGGAGCCCCGACTGTCGCCACTCCACAGGCAGGAGCGCACGCAGAGGACATATCTAACTATGCGCCGCGAAAAATCGACGTTACGCCCGAGCTAGCAGATACAGATAGTATGACCACAACAACACATCAGAGTCACGATGCGGGCGAATGGACTTATGTAGGAAATAAGAAAGGCCGTCGTCAGCCACGTCGTACAGTAGTTACCGGAACTGGTCCTGACAACTGTGATTTAAAGGCTGTGGAAAGAAAACGAAAAATTCACGCGTGTTTCTTTGACGTAGACACCAAACCGGAAACAATTAAATCATATATGATGCAGAAAAGCGCTAGCAATAGTTGCGAATACCAAGTGGATAAATTAAATCTTAAACACAAGTACTATGCTTCGTTCGTTATATCTGTACCTAACAGTAAGTTCGATTACTTTATGTCCGCCGACGCCTGGCCAGCGGGTACCGAAATTAGCGAGTGGTTTCACCGCGGCGCCGCGCGAGCAGGGCCCGCGCGTTTCTCTGCCGTACTCCCTGAAGCACAGAGAAACCCATCTAGTGGAGGAAACAAGGACACGGAGTGACCAGACGAAACAATCGAACTTTAAAGTATTAACCCTTTGCCACCAAAATGTGCAAAGTATTTCAAATAAGACTACGAAGCTAGAAGTTTTATTAACTAAAGAATTAAACTGTGACGTCCTTGTTCTTTCGGAACACTGGCAAAAAAAAGATGAATTGGAATGTGTTACACTTCTAAATTATGACATTATTTCTCACTATAGTAGGCAGAATATAGCACATGGAGGCTGTTGCATTCTTGCGCGTTCCGGTATTAAGGCGGTATCTAGGCAGGACTATACTAAACTTGCGCAAGAACAAGTATTTGATATATGTGCTGCATATTTGTTGGAGCCCGAAATACTAATTGTCGGTATGTATCATTCAAATCTGACAAACGATAACGAGTTTCTCAAGCTTCTTGAAATTTTGTTAGAAAAAATTAATCGTGATAATTTAAAAGCTATTATATTAGGTGACATCAATATTAAATACAATATCAACTCGTGCACAAAAAAAAAATTGGATGACATTTTAGGGTTGCACAATTTTTGTCAAATAATTGATTTCCCCACAAGAATTAGTGGGAGCTGCTCGAATATTATAGATCACATCTATTGTAACTTACCTGTTGAGAACGTAACCGCTGAGCCAGTCGTGACTCATATAGGCGACCATCAAGCGCAAAAGGCGCGACTGCGTTACGTCACAACGGGCACAGCTGATCGTAGCGTAGGTAGAAACTTTAACATTAGAAATAAAGAGCAGTTTCACGACGCACTAGCATCTGTCGATTGGTATGAGGTTTTCAACCGTTACCGCAATGACTGCAATAGTTTGTCGCTAGCGATTATCAATATTATGAAAAGTAAATTAGAGATGTGTTTTCCTTTGAAAAATCTTAAACCGCGTAAGAAAGAAACGTGGGTCGATAAGGAAATTACGAATCTAAAGTTATTACTATTTGACGTAATAGATCTTAAAATTAAATATCCACACGACGACATATTGATCGCTTCAATTGACGAGTTTGTTAATAAATATAAATTAAAACTAAAAAATAAACGTACTAACTATTTTAATAATATTATAGGTAAGAGTTCCAATAGGAGTAAGACTATGTGGCGTGTTATAAACACAGAGACCGGGCGAAATCGGCGCGAGCGGGTGGACTACACGGACCTTATCACGAGGGACGATGGTCGGCCGTTCGCGTCGAAACTGGAACTTGTGGACGCAGTAAATGAGGATTTCGCGACTGCTGCGAAGCACTGCGGTGCGCCACCGGCCGATCTCGAGCTCTGCACTGACACTCTCTCATCTACCTCTCCTGTGAGCACCTCCTCACTCCGATTGGAACTCTTCACCCCTAATGAGATTATAACAATAATAAGTAAATATATAGCTGCTAAAAAAAGTACTGATCTGTACGGCATCTCTGCAGACTTATTGAAGGTCGCCGGTCCAGCGTTGTGTGACATCCTATGCAAACTGTTTAATCAATGCTGTAGACAAGGAGTTTATCCACCACCGTTAAAAAAAGTGAAAGTCTCACCGCTGTATAAAGGCAAGGGTGATAAGTGTGCAGTTAAGTCGTACAGACCAATATCTTTGGTCCCTTGCCTAAGCAAGGTTCTTGAGGTAGGGCTTAACCATAGGCTACTGTCATTTTTCAGTAAAGAGAATCGACTATCTGACAGACAGTACGCGTACAGGCCTGGCCGGTCTACCACCGACTTAGTCCGTGAAGTGGTGTGGCGTGTGCTGAAGGCGCGCGAGTGTAACCAACAGGTTGCGCTGGTCTGCTGCGACCTCTCGCGCGCCTTCGACACCGCAGACCATGCACTCATCATGGCCAAGCTCGACCATTACGGTGTGCGTGGGCCTGCCGCATCGCTGATCTTGTCATTTATGTCCGACAGATCTCAGGCAGTAGTAGGAGACCATGGAAAAGTCCTATCTTGCGAGACGACCTGCAGGATTGGCGTTCCACAGGGCTCTTGCCTTTCTAACACATTATTTAGCCTCTTGCTGAATGATCTTCCTGCCGCAATCCCAGGCGCAGAAATATTTATGTACGCGGACGACGTTGCGGCCGTGGTAACAGCGAAATCCAGCGCAGAGCTAGAACGAAGATTGAACGCATCTCTGCAGCAATTATCGTCGTGGTTCCGTGACAATGGGTTAGCCCTTAACCTAGGTAAAACCTCATATATACAGTTTAGTCTATCAGGCAGATCCGCCCCCATTGCCACGGTGCGGGTGAACGATGTAATTCTAGAGCAAGTTTCATCTGCGCGACTGCTGGGTTTCGAGCTGGATAGCGGTCTAAAATGGGACCTGCACATTGACGCACTATGCGCTCGTCTAAGTCGTGCATGCTTTGCATTGCGGAGGCTTGCAGCTACGGTTAGCCCAGATGTAGTTAGATCCTGCTACTTTGCGACCGTACACTCGCTTCTGACTTACGGCACCGAGCTGTGGGCGCGAGCCGCTGACAGACAACGAGTGTTCGTAATGCAGAAGCGAGCTGTACGGGCTATGGCGGGAATACCGGACGATGAATCTGCTAGACCTTGCTTTTCAAAATTTGAAATTCTCACACTTCCCTCAATATATATTCAGCAAATAGCCGTTTTTATTAAAGACAACGTTGCATACTTTGCGAGGCGCGGTGATGGTCAAACCCGTTCGTCGAGATACAGTAGCCGATTAAGCACAGTACGTCACAGACTGACCAAATCGGAAAACTCTGTGTACGTGGTGGGCCCATCCGTTTACAACCGACTACCGGAGCAAGTCACGAATGCAACATCCCGTGAAATATTTAAGAACCGTTTAAGGTTGTGGTTGCTGAAAGAGCAGTTTTATGATATCAACGAACTGTTAAATAGGCCAGTGCTCCCTGAGAGCAAGAAAATTGAATAATTATTATCTGTGATAAATGTATTGCATATTATGATATTTTAATATTATTTACATTGTTTTTATATACAATTTAATATAATTCAATGATGACTTGTAACAATGGTTATGAATAAAGAATCTGTATCTGTATCTGTATCTGTAAGAAGTCTTACATCGGCCATATTCGTCAAAACGAGATCTAAAATTCTGTCATTTAAATTTCGAATAAAATTTAGCTGTCTTAAGTTGTTCAACAGTAAAAGGTCCCAAAGCAAATGTTCAACACTACAATTTGATTGATGTGGCTCCGTGATTATAGAATTATCAGCATTTATCCAATTTATTGAATTAACGTTAAAGTCGCCAACAATAAAACAATCATCACCGTTACCTGCCAAAATCCTGTTTGTATTATTGACGAAATGTTCGAGTACACTAATTTGTATCGGGGAAGGCAAATAAACTCCACATAAGTAAATTTTTTTATAACTATTTGACAAAAATAACTCAATCCATAGGTCTTCACATTCGCTCTCAAAGTGTGCCAATCGACATGACTGAAGTCTTTTTGATACAGCGATCATAACCCCCCCGCCACCTGTTTTTTTATTAAAAACGTTTAGTGCTCGGTCCCTTCTGTATATAATATAATTACCATTAGTAATCTCTGAGTCAAAAATGCCACTAACCAGCCAAGTCTCTGTGAAAATTATGACATCATAATCACTACAGCTAAGTTTACAATAAATATTCTTTAGTTTAGTTCTTATGCCTCTAACATTTTGGTAATAGACTTTTAGACTATCGAATTTGATGGAGATTTGTACAAAAACAGTACTGTAGTTTACAGACAAAAAACAATTTACATGAGTTTATTAAGTGTATCAGAATCCTTGATATAAACGTAGTCAGAACCATCATCTTTCCTCATGAACACCCTTCCATTGCGTACCCAGACATACTTGTATCCCAGCTCCTTGCCTCTAGCACGGGCAGCTGCATGCAGTGCTTTGTTATTCACAGATAGGTGTTCAACGACATAGATGTTTTCCTTCTTTCCACTAATACCAAGTAAGCTGCTGTTAAGTGTATCTTCAGGATTTTTGTTCTTATTAAACTTGATAGATGCTGCCAAAAACTCATCACGTACTCGGGGACTATTAAGTTGGACAATGATTGATTTTGGACGAGCACTTGAAGTATTTTGTTTTGCAATGCGTGTTACATGATGGATGTTGCCCTCTGTGATGTCACAGGATATAACCTGCCTATTAAATTTCGTTTTGCTAGAAAGAGACAGAAACAAATCTTCGATGGCTTATATCTTTTTTACTATTATAGTTATTCGAAAAATTGTTTTACAAGACTGTTTATTACATGAATGAGAATATTTTTTTTAAATAAAAAAATCGTGCATGTTCCCTATTGTGAGCTGTTACTAATGCCACCACGCCTCTCCAGACCGCCCGATGTCGAACACAGTGAATGTTAGCTGGTCGTGTCGCTCCAGTAATTTATTTTACAGTATAGGGCCTTTGCCATAGGGCAATTGCATCGGCATATGGCCAGTAAAGTGCAGTGCCTTATAAAGCTACCTAAATCTCTTCTGTTTGACCGTGACTATAATTTTAAGACTTATCCATAATTTAAAAACTAATTTGTGACAGGTAGGAAGTCGTTCGAAATTTTCACGTTTTGTACTTACATTTGGCCGTCGCTTTCTGAATGGACCACTTCTGTTACTCTTCCGATTGCCCGTTTTCCGGCCGGCAAGTGTTCTTCTTGGGTTTTCGTTGTCGCTATATTTCCCATTTTGCCAGGCTGCAGTGTATCCAAGCTGATTCCACAATGCGGTCGTACGTGGCAAGATCTTTCTTGTGAAGCGTACTGTGGTAGTAGGTAAGAAATATGATACCACCACTGGCGCCGAATGGCCTCTGCGTCCAGTAAACAAACGGTTATATCTTAAAGGATATTAGAAAGTAGCTGGGACCAACGCATTAAATAATTTACATTCATTAGTGTTATACATTAATATCGCAAGCAAGGAGCTGTAAGAATGATTGAAAAAACCGGCCAAGTGCGAGTCGGACTCGCGCACTGAGAGTTCCGTACCACCACATAAACATAATTGTATTAGTTGAAATTTCAGTAAGTTAATGTGCTAGATTTTTTGAGTCCGACACGCGCTTTACTAAATTTTATTATTTGTTGTTATTTTATAGCTTATGCACTATAAACATACCAATTTTCAAGTTTGTAAGTGTTCCCGTTTTTAAATAGAACTAAAACCAAAATCGCCTCAGGGACCATCCAACTTGACCCCTCTCTTATATGAATGTTCTTGAAACTGGAGCTCACCACAATTGGTTACCATTAGTTGTGAGTAAAGTTGTAACATTTAATGATTTCGGACATTTCCCATTATTTGTACTGTGAGACCTAGCTTCTTGCCAAATTTCATAATTTTAGGTCAACGGGAAGTACCCTGTAGGTTTTTCATTTTTGAATAAATGTATGGAGATGAGGACATAAAATGCCATATCTTTTGATTGCGTCGTTGTAAAAAATTGACACTTTCAGATCTTGTGTGGTTCATAGATCCTAATATATGGTATTAATTTCAACCTGATACCTTTACCCGTTCGTGAGATAAAGGGTCTTGACAGACAGACAGACAGACAGACAGACAGACGAACAACAAAGTGATCCTATAAGGGTTCCGTTTTTTTTCTTTTGAGGTACGGAACCCTAATATATGAACGAACGAATGAATGAATGAAGTTTGAATACGGACGATGAGAATGCCAAAGCGTTTTCTTCAGCTTAGTGCTACGAGCTTTGATATTTTGCCCTGTTCCGTCGCTCCCGCATTCGTGGTAGCATACTTGCTTGATGTAACCTTGGTGCTGATTGGTTGCCGGAATCATTTCTAGTTAGGTTTCCAGCACTTTTTCACTAACATCTTTTTTCTAGATATTTTTGGAAGAGTGCAGCATACAGATAACCCGTCATGGTCTCAGCTAAGATTCTGATTTCGGCCAGCGTGACCTGACAGAGGTGATCCGGTGGTGACGCCCACTTCTCTCACATACGAATATGGCCGATGTAAGACTTCTCACAAATCTGAAGACTCTGCAGGTAAGCTTTTGAATATGCGTAATTCTCCATCAGCTTCCGTGGACGCAGCAAACCATTATTTTGCTAACATAGGAAAATCTCTCGCTGAAAAAATCAGGTCATGTAACTTCCGTTTAGTAAATAATAATGATGATGGTGCCAGAATCTCTATGGATTCTTTGGTTATGCTTGACACAGATGAGCAGGAGGTGGAGAGACTCGTACTCTCAATGAAAAATACTTCTTCGAAGGGCTGGGATGGTATTTCTTCCAATTTTCTAAAAGAGTTTAAAGCTATCATAGTACCCCCACTCACTCATATCTGCCGATTGAGCATCTCTTCCGGTGTTTTTCCTGACGTCTTTAAAAAATCCATTATCAGGCCAATTTTCAAGTCGGGTGATCGAGACCGTGTATCTAACTATCGACCAATTTCTATTCTTCCCTCCCTATCAAAAATACTAGAACGTATAATGAATAATCGATTGATCAAATTCCTTGAACATAATAATCTTTTAGCTCCTAATCAATACGGTTTTCGTGCGAAAAAATCGACTGGTCTTGCAGTCCATGATCTCGTAGACTTTGTAGTTGAAAACCTTGATAGGAATAAAAAATGTGTAGCATTTTTTTTTGACCTTGCTAAGGCATTTGACACGGTCTCGATCCCCCTACTTCTTCGAAAACTAGAAAGATTAGGAATTAGAGGCAACGAACTTAAACTATTTGAAAGCTACCTTTTTAATCGCTACCAACGAGTTAGGATTGCACACAAGCGATGAACTTCCTATAAATATCGGAGTCCCTCAAGGAAGTATCCTTGGTCCCACGTTGTTTTTGGTTTTTATAAATGACCTTTGTCTAACTCATTTACCTAATAGCAAAATAATTTCTTTTGCTGATGATACAGTTCTCTTGTGTCAAGGAAACACATGGCGGGAAACTTTTAACCTAGCTCAAAGTGGACTCGATGCAATATTATTTTGGCTCAATACCAACCTTCTTACTATCAATCCTGATAAAACTAAATACATGATGTTCGGCATCCGTAACTCTTCTTTCCCGGTTGAAAATTTCACCCTCACTGCTCATTACTGCTCCTCTACTTCTGTCTCTTCCTGTTCCTGTCCTAGTATGCAAAATGTGGCTTATTTTAAATACCTTGGAATAAACCTGGATCAAAATCTCAACTTTAAAACACATATAACTTTATTATCGTCTCGTACACGAAAGTTAATTTATGTATTTAAATGTCTTCGACATATCGCTGAACCCAAAGTTTTAAATATGGTGTATTATGCTGTTTGTCAATTTTTTTTTATTTATTGCCTTTCTGTTTGGGGTAGTGCTGCCAAAACTTCCTTAAAGAAGCTTGAGGTGGCTCAGCGTGCAATTTTGAAAGTATCGACTTTTCGTTCGTTCTTCTTTCCTACGAAGGAACTGTATAAATCGTGTAAGGTTTTGACAATTCGACAACTTTTTGTTCTATATACCATCTTGAAACAACATTCTTGTATTGTAAATGATCCTGCGCTTGCATTGAATAACAGAAGGCATGGTACGGTTTCAGCTTCTCTACCGTGTAATACTACTTTTGCCCAACGTTTCTTCGGTTTTCTTGGTCCATTTCTATATAATAGGTGTAACAAAATCACGAATATCTACCCACAAAGTAAGTTTCAGTGTAAAAAGTCGGTAACCGACTGGCTCCTTGGTATGAATTATGAGGACACAGAAAAACTTCTTGCGATACTGTCCTAGTAATTTTAAATTTGTTTTTTTTTTTTCTCTCATGATTCTGTGAAGTACCTCTAAACATAGTTAAGTTTCTTGATACACATACACACGCACACACACATTCTCTCGCACACACCCATAGACACGCACACACACATACACACGCACACACACACACTTACACACGCTCACTCTTTAAGTTTAATTTTTGTTTCAGTTTTTATGGTTTTATATATACTAATACAAATACAAAAATTATTGTAAAAACTCCTCGATGTCTAGCTTATAGTATGTTTTAATTGTAATTGTATTCATTCATTCTGGAGGTGGAGGCCTGGTTGCCTAAAACACAGGACTACCTAGCTTAGGAACCAGCCTCTACAGACATTTTATTGTGCCTACTTTTTTGCCCATGTTTTTTGTAGAGGAAATAAAATTATTTCACTTTTTTTACTTTTTACTTTTTTTACTTTTTTCTCATGCGATGAGTGTAAAATTCAATACTCCTCCCTTAGATTAAAAAAAATATTTAAGAACAAAGATTGTTTCTAGGTCTCTAGGCACAGATTGACATTATAAAGATGGTAACCTGCAATTTTTGAACGCATTATTGAGGATTTACGATATGAAAGGAGATAAAAAATAAAATATTACAATAAACTTCATTTTAACTCACGATATTGAACCATTCGGTTAGCGTAACGCACGATAGTGCAGCCATCACATTTTTTTGACTTTATTTACCAAAAAATATTAAAATAATAAATTAAGATTTTATTTTATTAGTCACTGTCTTTGCTGAATGAAGACAATGGCAGCTTTTAGCTATCTTTTATCTTACAAATTTATTTATTTTCGATTTTAAATTACATTACATTAATACAAATTTACATCAATACAATTAAATTACATTACTTAGTTATTTATTACAATAAAAATAGGGGGGGGTTAAGGGACGGAGTAGGACAGTGAGAGACTCCACTTGTTCTTTATCGCCTGGTAAGGAACAAGTCGAGTCTCTCTCTCTTAAGCTGGTACCACCGCTACGGCTGACTTGTTGATGAAGGCTTCTGTGAATCGCTCGCCAGGTCGTCGTCGTCTCCGTGCCTTCTGACGCTGAACATTATTGTATTTTTTACTAGTTTCGGTTCGTACTCCTCAGCAATAGTCTCTCGATTCGCCATAAGCATATGAAATGAAAATGAAATGAAAATTTATTTGCATAAAACATGGTAAATGATAGATAGATTGTTTCAGTATGTGTCCTCATGTCTTACCAGAAATTATTATTCATATTATTAAAACACATCAAAACATTGTTTATTCAACTGCTTAGGATTAAATTCAAGTGATCCATCATATTTTTGAAAATATTGGTGTGTTGTCGGTTTGTCATTTTATAATGATTTAATGATTTTGGCTCAATAAAGTAAAGTAAAAACAATTTATTTCCTCTACAAAAAACATGGGCAAAAAAGTAGGCACAACAAAAAAGTCTGTCTGGTTCCTAAGCTAGGTATAGAAAATAAAACTAAATTACCCCCTTTTCACCCTTTTTTTCGTGACTGGAAGTGGTAGTCATCGATCCTATTACAGCTCATTCTCTCACGAATATATCCATTTCAAAAAAGATTCGTTTTACATATTAACCAACTGTGGTTGTCTGCGACTTCTTACGCGTGAAGTTCTGAAAAAAATTGTATCTGTCCTTCTCCATGGAACCACGTTCAAACTATCTTAAAATCGGTTCAGCGGGTCAGTTGCACTCCCCCCGGTTGCAACACCCCCTGTTCAACTGCACCCGGTTTCAACTGAACCCGATAAAACAAATAGCGATCGATTTTTAAATGTAATGTTGGTAAGAAAAACGTTTTAGGGCGCCTGCTAAAACTTGCTCGGGTGCCCGTTCGCCTGTGAAACAATGATAAAGAACGTCACACACTGGGCCCATATACCATATACATAAGTAAAGTATGTAAGTAAAACATGTAAAGTAAAGTATGCAGAGGTTTGTACAAATTAATATGAATTTAACAATCAAAGCATTGTTTGCTGATTAAGAGCCTCGCCGTGTCAAAAACAATATTAAATATATCTAGATCCAGAGCTACTCTAGTTGTTGCTCGCTCGCCATATAAATGCATTTTGTCTGTAGTTCGTAGAAGCAGACGGATGTTCCACTGTATGTCTTTTTAATGTATTTTCACCGATTACTCCGTCAGTTGTGTACCGATTTGCAAAATTCTTTTTGGAACGGGTTTAAAGCTTAATATAATATTTAGAAAACGGATCCCTACCGGAACGGGTATACTCCATATTTCATATTTATTTATTAGCGTTTCACAGATTGGATGTTACAAAATAGGTATGGATAAAAGTATATATACATTTGTGACACCTTTTTTGAACGCATTGCAATTTCTTATAAACTACTTGGTTAATTTATTTTATTTATTTTATTTTATTTATTTTGAGGGAGACTTACGGCTAAAAACCTACTAACAATAACATAATAAGTAGCTAAAAGCTAATTAAAAGTCTCCACCTAAATACAACTAAATTATCCATAACCATAAGTATTTATATGATAGATATAAAAATGAGATTTGAGAAAACAGCAAAACGAAACCATTCTAACCAAATTAAATAATTGTAAAAATCTAAACAAATATGACTTAAAACATAAACTAAAAGCAAATTTTAACAAATTTTAGCCAATTGTGTCATTAAAAAAGCAAGTCGACATTTTTAGACGCAATGATGTTACACTAGAGCAAAATAAGTCTACATCAAACTCAGATGGTAAACTGTTAAAACTTTCTATAGCTCTTATGATGTATGTATTACGCCTGTAGTTCGTTTTCGCATACGACGCACTTATCACAGACCGCTGCCTTAAGCCGAGAGTGTTAGTTCGTAGATATATCATTGACGATAGTTCAGAGCAGTCAACGGAACCATTGGCTAAATTCATAAGTAATGATATATCCCCAACCTTTCGTCTCAATTCTAATGGTAAGAAATGATATCTCTTGCATCGCTCTAAATAATCCCGAGATTTAATTCGTGCCTTATAGTCGAGATAACGCAAAAACCGCTTTTGAATGTTTTCAATACGAGTTTTATAAATTTCATATTGAGGATTCCACACCTGCGATGCGTACTCGAGGTGACTCCGTACAAATGCGCAATATAATACTTTTATAGATTTAATTTTACGAAAGTCACTAGAAGCACGCATAATGAAACCTATTGCTTTGTTTGCTTTACCCACTATTCCGTCTATATGTTTGTCAAACAACAGCTTGGTATCATGTATAACCCCTAAATCCTTTATGTTATCAACTTTGACGATAGATTGATCGTAAAGGGTGTAACCGATATCAATTGTTATAGCTTTACGACTATAAATCATGTAGAAGCATTTAGATACGTTGAGTTCCAATAAATTCAATTTGCAATACTCTTGGAATCTACCCAGGTCAGCTTGGAGATTACGAGAATCCTCAACACTGTGTACTTTTTGAATGATTTTCATGTCATCCGCAAATAGAAGGATTTTGGAATGGAGAAAACAGTGTTTAACATCCGATATAAATATGATAAACAACAAGGGCCCGAGTATTGACCCTTGAGGTACTCCTGAAGGTATCGTTGTCCAAGATGACGTATAGCCCCGAAGAACTACCGCTTGGCTACGATTCTCTATGTACGACTTAAACCACCGATACAAGTTACCATGTACACCAGCATATAGCAGCTTATTTAAAAGAACTTTGTGATCTATACGGTCAAAACACTTACTGTAATCAGTATATACTACATCCACTTGCGAGCCCTGGTCCATGCCACTAGTAATATACTCATTAGCTAGTATTAGGTTAGTAACTGTAGAACGTTTCCTTAGGAAACCGTGCTGCTGCTCATCGAATGTACTTTTAAGAGCGCTGTACAGATTAGAATAGACAAGTCGTTCCAGGATTTTCGCGAAGAGACACAACTTGGATATAGGACGATAGTTCTCGACATTTGCCTTATTCCCTTTTTTATGTATTGGTGTTATGAATGCAGATTTCCAAATTGCTGGGACAGTTCCTTCAGAGAGAGAACGTTCAAATAAAATCGAAATTGGCGTAACTAAACTTTCTGCACACATAACAATAAACAGGGGAGGTATCAGATCGGGACCACCCGATTTAGTAAGATCAAGTGACTTGAGGAGCTTCACAACCACTGAACGGTCCACCTCTACAGAACTGATAAACGAAGAAAGTATACTATGATCAGTATTCATAGTGGTACTTAAATTTGAAACTTGAGGCTGTGACGTCTGAAACGTAGAATGGAAATAAGATGCGAAAAGATTAGTAATACCATCTCCAGTGTCAGATGACATGTTCTGGTAATTCATAACATTAGGGTAAGTATTGCCCTGTCTTTTACTCTTGACGTAAGTCCAGAATGCCTTAGGATTATTTATTATTTCTGATTCAATTCTATCGATATACTTATCAAAACAGTTTAACTCAAAACGTTCTGCTCGATCACGCAATAATGTGAATGTAATGTAGTCAGATTTATTTCCATAAACTTTATACCTAGCATGATATTTGGCTTTCTTTTTAATTATTTTTATTAGAGCACTGTTATACCAGGGAGGATAAGTAGTAATTGTGATAGTCTTTTGGGGTACGAATTTGTCTCTGTACTCATATAATTTCTCGTAGAAAAATTTTACCGCCTCCTCAAGCGTATTAGAACAGAGAAAGTGTGACCAATCAACCATATCAAGTGCAGATGTTATAGCAGAATAATCACCCTGATGAAACAAAAATCTATTATTACACAATTCTTTTATCTTATTAATCTCAACAAACGTTGCTTCTATAAGCAAAGATTTGTGGTGAGCATCTTCCGGGACTACAGGGGAGGGACAAGACTTTACTGACAAGATATCATTAGAGAAGACCAAATCTAAGATACGTTGATTACAATTACTTTCACCATTATATTGACACAAATTACATGTATTTATTATATCAAAGAAATTTAATAAATAATCACTAGAAAAGTTCTCTGGACACATTACCTCGGATCCATCAAGTCTCCGCCATGTTACGTCATCCTTAAAATTAAAATCACCCAGAATTATGAATTTGTCCGCAGGATGAGTGATCATTATTTCATTTAGTTTGTTTATAAAATTACTAACTTGAATTTTGAAACTGTTTCCCCCTAACTGATTACATAAATACAGAGTGCAAATGTGAATCTTCTGAACAGCGGTCGGCCTCCTTTTCTTAAATGAGATACTCACCCAAATATCTTCTGCAGAGCTCTGCCACTCTGGCCTCTCAACCACAGTTAGGTCCCTTCTTACCGCCAACAACACTCCACCACCTAGTTTTTGACCAGTTTGGTCGTAATTTCTATCACGTCTCCAAACAAGGTACCTATCGTCAAATAGTTCATGATCTGAGATACCGTCAAGTAACCATGTTTCACTTATAGAAATTACGTCAAAAGTATTCATACAGATATTCCTATAAAAGTTGCTAGTTTTAGTACGCAATCCCCTAACATTCTGGTAGTACAGTCCAAGAGTATTCATTTTGAATATTCATAATAATCACCATAATTATCTAGCCTAAAAAGTGCTTCATTGCTGATTAAAATATTTAATAACAGGCGGTTGTTCGACAAAATTTTACAAGAGAATTGTAAATACAGAAAAACACCGAGTAACGCAAAGCAGAACTTCAAGTCCTCTCTCAACAAAGCCACAGTCTGATTAGCCCGATCGTGCGATAAGCTGTGTAATTATACCATATACATGTTTAAAAATTAACTATTACACAATCATAAAAAAAAATTCAAGTTTAAAGTTATTAACAAAACAATCTAGCTAGATAGTGATGGCTAACGTGTTATTAAGCAGAGCATAATTACTTTTCAAATAAAATTCACTTAACGTAAAAATCTACTTATAAAAAATATATGTTATATTAAAATAATAATAATTTATCATTGCATCATCTTCGTAAGAGCCAAATTAATGTCGTGACATTGGTACTATTGTTATATCCATTAAAAATTACTAATTATGTCAGGTTTGTTTTATGTCATATATACTTATCTAATAAAAAATCTTCAATCTTGTATTATCCTTTAGTCTGTAACAGGGTTTTCAACTTATTAATAAACATTTTATCTTTTTCTTTAGTTTTTATGGCTTGAGGAACTTTATTAAACACTTTTATAGCCATGTTAAATGGGCTTTCGCTCATTATTTTAGTGGTCGCGGGAACTTGTGCTAGTTTGTTTTTTGATCGGAGGTTTGTTTGAGCAAAGTGCGTTTTTATCTGTTTGTTAAATATACTACCATTTTTCAGCAAAAACTTAGCCATTTATAATATATAGAGTGAAGGAAGAGTGAAGATTTTATTTTTAATGAAGTGAGGCTTGCAACTCTCTCGTCTTTCCATACCTGCAAGAATACGTATGCATTTTTTCAGGCTTTTAAATAAATCGTTCGCGTTCGTGCTATTACCCCACAGTATAACACCATATCGTAGCCATGATTCTGCATACGCGTAGTAAACTGTTAGCGCAGTGGCAAAGTCGGTACTTTTCCTTATGTTGTAGAGAGCGTATATAAATCTTGATAGTTTTATTTTAATGTTTTCAATTTGCAATTTCCAATTAATGTTGCTACTCGTATCTAATGTGATACCTAAAAGAGAACAATGGTTTATTTCCTCTATAGGTACGAGTATATTGCTGTCGTTTAATTTTATTTCGAGCGGTAAACGTTGGCGTGGATGGAATTGTATTAATTTAGTTTTTGTCAAATTTATTGTCAAGTTATTATTGTTCATCCAATTATTAATTATGTCCATTGTTTTATTTATTTCAGTTAAATAGTCATGATTTTTATTAAATTTAAATAATATCGTAATCGTATCGTAATAATATCGTAATCTCCTTAGGTGGTCCCATTGTCACCAAGTCAGGATCTGATGATTGGTTACAACTCCTTAACGGCTAGGAGTTGGAGGATAATTGTTTAAAATTGTAGTTACGTATTGATCGATAGTTTGAAGCGCTCGTGGTGGTAGTTGCTCTTTCTTTGCGATCACGAAAATAAAGTAACGTTGGCCGTGGTGTAGTCACAACCTGGACGGGTTACCGCTAGTGGCACAATAATTAGAGCGTTATTGTCAATTGTAGAAAGATTTACAATAGTAGTTTAAGATACAAGTTCCGTAAGTACGGTTATTACAAACGTGTATCTTACGACGTTTTTCAATACATTTGTGAGAAAACAGGAATACACAATACACTTGGTAAAGGAACCAACCATGGGTACTGTCAGCCTCTTGTCGATTTATGTTCTCCTGGTACTCTCCATTTTATTTTAAATATAGGTAGGCAGTCTTCACCCAAGTAAAAAGTCACCACTGTAGTAATTTTACAAAATAATGTTATGATCAGAGTGAAAAAACTCCTTGGTAGTATACTTTTTTTACTTACCGCACTAGTTCGGTGAGTAAATACTTACGAGCAATGTTTACGTCCTTGTATAAGTACGTTTTTCGAGCAAATGTACTGAAAAATTCTTTTTTTATGCGACGAAACATACTTCTGAAGTTGTCCCATGGTCACAAAGTCACTATGGGATCCTAGGGAAAGCGAAGTTGGCGCTGAAATTTTATAGGCATGTATTACGTCTTTAATATACAACATGTTAGGTAAATAACGCAAAATCTCCCAGGTAGAACCTCTACACATGAAATTGAACAACTTTTGTTCTACGACTTTTGAATTTTTTTTTAATTTCACCTTACCAATTTCATAATACATTAATTATTAAATTACAATATGTTAGAGGATAGTTATGATTGCCAACAACAACAAAAAACAACAAACAACAACAAAACAAAGATATAATAGATGTAATCAATTAATGTAAGGAAATTTAATATTTAATGTAATGAAATTTAATTTTTTGACATGTAAAATTCTATATTTTATAAATAAAACCAAGTATTAATAAATACATATGATATAGAAATACATACTATATGATACATAAATAAAATGATGAATGCTTAAAAAAAACAACAACTTTGCAAACTGTACAACTTGACAAACAAAACATTTTTACTGGCCTTTGTCAAGCTTGACTTGCTCTTGACTGTACAATAAGTTAAGCAAATAGAGCATTTGCTATACCTTTACTACGATTTTTGTAACTATATCCGTGACGGTTATTTTATGTGCCTTGGTAACAGCCTGAGAGCCAATGGACAATTTGTACGCCTCCTCCCACCTGCCGCGCTCAACCCCGCGACTCATTTTTTGAGTTCTATGCACTAACGGTCAGAGCAAAAGTTACTTAAATCGATCTGTACCCACAATTTTCCGAAAGACTAACCGCCAGCACCACAAATCGTCTGTAAAATTAAAGCTCTTTTTAATCTATTACTGGTTCTTTCAGCTTTAATAGAAGTTTCAGAAATCGTTTTAAAGGAGCTTTTACTTTAAATACGCCATTTGCAACTGACTGTAAGTTTGTTATTATTATTATCGTTCGGCTTATTTACATAAAACCTGCATTAAAATATTTACAAATTAATATCCAAGTGCTGTAGCCAGTCTACAGCCGCCGCAGAAAGCCCGTGAAGTTCCTCGTATGAGCCAGGAAACCGTCTGAGGGGGCATTCTCCTACAATATGTGCCGTGGTCTGCTCTGACTCTCCACAATCGCAAGCGGGTGAGCCCGCTATACCCCACTTGTGAAGGTGGTAGTTACATCGGGCTACACCCGTTCGGATGCGGTTTAGCTTCGTCCAGATACGTCTGTTGGATTTGAAGCCTTGAACTTGTTCAGACGGGTCCAAGACCACACCCGCAGAGCACTCTAGGGTTTGCCATTCAGCCAACCAGGACGAGCGAATGTCTGAGGACTGCCGAACTTCGGGGTCAGACCAAATGGGCTTGCGTGATGTTAGGCGATTTGGGATGACTCCATCGAGGGTCTTTCTGATCGGCATTTGGTACGGAAGTCTGCAGTTCTCCGTTTTCATCCACTCGCCCGCTGCGATTTGAGCGCGCCTAAGGTGAGGAGGCGCTATGTGGGAGAGAGCTGAAAGCCACGGTGTGAGGGTAGGGCCCAACGTACCCGAGACGATGCGCATCGCTCGGTTCAACTGCACATCCACTTTAGAAGTATGTGCACTGCGGTACCATACCGCAGCACAGAACTCTGCAGTGGAGAACACTAAAGCTAGAGCAGATGTCCGAAGTACATCGGCCCGGGCGCCCCACGATGTGCCTGCCAATCGACCGATTAAGTTTACCCGGGTTTTCGTTTTCTGTGCGGTGACTTCCAGGTGATTTCGGTAAGTCAGAGACCTGTCGAGTGTAACCCCTAGGTATTTCGGGGTGAAGTTATGCCGCACTTTTTCACCATTGAAGAACACTTTTAAGTTACACTAAGTTTGTTATTAATCTGATACACCCAACAGCTGCTTCAACAGCACATCAGTAGGAAACTTTAGACATAAAACACTGTTTTCAGATTTTCCTTTGCTAGTACTAACTACCTATTCACTTTCGAAAGCGAAAGTTTTTACTGTTGAAATAATTCTCATAGTATTAATTTTGAGTTTAACTTTTTATGAAATTAGTTAAGTAGGTAGGTACCTAAAGTTTATTTAAATTATATTCAATTCACATATTACGTTCTAAGTATATTTAAGATATTGCAACGCCCTTACAGGGCTCATGTAAGTAGGTACTTTTAACTTAGTATTACCATCTTTTGTGAACTACATGAAGCAATAAATGTTATGACTATGACTAATGCTAAGATTTCGAAAAAAGCTAGGTGTTTGTAGGTACAAGTCGCAGGAAACAACTACTTTTCAAATATAATTAATTGTAATAACTGTCTGAGTTTTATAAATATATTAGACAAAACTTTTAAAGTAACCTTTAATCACGAAACCTGTTATCCTGCAAAATCCTGCAAAAGCAATTTGCCATTATAATTTTGATAGGCGCTACATGTTATTAAAAATCGATTATATTAAACATTTCAAATCGTAAAAAAACATTTTTTCTGAGTTTTTCCTGGGTATAGTTCAGTCAGCGTTGAGCATTCGTTTTGACAGCACGCGTGCAATACTTTATACTTCGAAACCAGTTGTTACAAACCTTCGATCTCAATATTTACGATGTTTAAGTGTACGCTCTGTGAAAGTGATTTCTATGATGGTGCGCAGTGTGGTACATGTAAAAAGCACTATGATTTTGAATGTGCTGCTACTACAGAAAATAATTACAGGAGGCGCAAAACTCCGTGGCACTGCAAACAGTGTGAAGTCCTCTGATTTAACTCTGGATACGATTCTTAGTGAAATTCGTGGCATCAAGTTGCGACTCGCCGGCTTGCCAACCCTTATTGAAGACGTGAGAGTCATAAAGGATGAGATTCGGGAGTTAAAGTCAGCCTGCGAATTTAATAGTGATGCTATTGATAAGTTCAACACTAGAATGTCGGATGTTGAAGTACAGGTAGCTGAGATACAAGTACTCAAATCCGCTTAGCTTCTACTTCTACAGAGCTCGATTCGGTACGGGAGGAACTAGCTGCTAAGGAACAGTGGTGGCGTCTTAACAATGTTGAGATTAAGGGAATTCCTGTGAAGGATAAAGAAAATCTGTTTACTGTCATGGAAGCTGTTGGTGGAGCTATCAACTACAATGTACAAAAATCGCAAATTAACTACATCGCGAGGGTCCCTACTCACAAACCTAATGAAAAATTAATCATTGCTAGTTTTATTAATCGGTATGTGAAGGAGGATTTTTTAGCAGCAGCCCGAGCCAGGAAATCGCTCAAGCTATGTGAAATTCCAGGATTTGACGGAAGTCAAAACATCTACCTAAACGACCATCTTACTCCTGCGTCGAAGAAACTACTTACCAAAGCTAAAGACTTGGCTAAAGTGAAACATTATGAATTCGTGTGGGTTAAGTTCGGTAAAATTCACGTAAGAAAAAATGACAAATCCAATGTTTTCGTTATTTCAAAGAATTGTGATTTAAACAAAATTGCCTAGTCAATTGCCAAACAGGGTTGATCTTTCTCAATCATTTGGTAAATAACATTTCTCAATTTCGTCTTAAATTGCTTGTTTACAAATCTTGTTTTACCTGTTATAAATCGTGCCACATGTTGCGCTTCACGTACATTCCTGGCTTATCGCTCGGCCTGCGTCAATCCTTTCGTTCGCAGTCAATTTATATCTGCTCACTATCGGTCCTTTTTGTACTGATGGTTGAATACATTATTTGCCTGCCTGCTTGCACTTATAAAGTGTTTTGTAATGTAACTTTGTGCTTCTCTGTTATACGTATAATAATATCACAACGTGAATTCCTACCTTATAGGTTGATGGATGCATTGGGTCGGTGGATTACTGATAATTTGTTTAACTTCTTGGTTTATTTGTCAATCTGTTTCTATTACTTTTTAGCAGCATAATGGTTTCTCGGGTTAATAGTAATAATAATCCATTAATCTATTACCAGAATGCTCGGGTCTACGTACCAAAACATCGACTTTCTATCGTAATGTTTGTCTTAAGAACTACGATATTATCTTAATAAGTGGGTCATGGTTGTTGGACGGTATTAGTGATTCGGAGCTCTTTGATAATCAGTACATGGTGTGGCGCCGTGACCGCAACTACACTTTAACTAAGCAGAAGTATGGAGGAGGTGTGCTTTTAGCAACACGACGTGAACTTTCAGTCACCCCCCAGCCAGGATATCATACTAGTGCTGAGGATTTATGGGTTACCGTTTCTTTGAAGAGCGTTAATAAAGCTTTAAATTGTAACCTTCACATTTGCGTTGTTTATCTTTGTCGTGAGAACTTAGGGTTTAATTTCTCGCAACAGCTTTTAAATTTCCTGACTGGGCTTGACTGCGTAGCAAGTAGCAATAATAGTGATAAATTCTTGATTGTGGGTGATTTCAATTTAAGTAGCATTGTTTGGGTACCTAGCACACGTGATGATGGTTCTTATGACCCCGTCGGGTACTCGAGCGCGGATGAAACCTTACTGGTGGACGAGATTAATGCTTGTTGCCTTAAACAATACAATGGAATTCTTAATTCATCTAATAGAATTTTAGATTTGGTCCTGGCTAATGACTATGTCAATGTGTACGACTGCAGCGCTGACTCACTTGTCCCTGTCGACCAATATCATGGTGCACTTTGCATTCAGTTAGATTTAATGGATTTTCCTAGGCTAGGTCACTTTCCATATACTAAGTACTTATTTGATAAAGGTGATTACATTGAAATTAATAATGAACTCAAAAATATCGACTGGACACATGAACTATCACACTGTGACGTTAATGTCGCTGTAGATCGGTTTTATTCACTGTATGATACTATTAGAGATAAGTACGTACCTTCTAAATTAGTTTCCAACAGACATTATCCAAAATGGTATACTAAGGCCCTGATAAAAGTTATAAAGGAAAAGTATAAATTTTTATCAAAATATAAGATATATAGTAATCTAGCTGATGAAATGTCATATAGTTTATTACGGGATAGGGCTAGATCACTGGAAATAACCTGTTACACTAATTACCTTAGGCTTGTAGAGAATTCCATTAAAACACACCCTAAATTATTTTGGTCTTTTATTAATAGCAAAACTTCATCTAACGCCATGCCAAGTTGTCTCGAATACAAGGGCTCGGTATCCAATACCGGTGAATCAATATGCAACGCGTTTTCTTCATACTTTCATTCTACTTTCTTAGATAATACGAGTATGTGTAACTCTCACTCTAATATTGACTGCCCGCCCTTGACACCTGCTAATATCACCTCTATATCTGTTGACGTTATGGAATTGACGAAACAACTAAAAGCCTTGACGCATCTAAGTCAGCCGGACCCGATTTTCTTCCGGCGCGATTCCTTATTAATTGTGCTGAAACAATTTCTATACCATTGACTATTTTATTTAATAAGTCGCTTTCTTCTAGCGTTGTACCTGATATCTGGAAGCGTGCGTTTATAACACCGGTACACAAAAAAGGTCCAAAAACTGACGTAACCAACTATCGGCCGATATCTAAATTGTGTATTGTTTCTAAGGTTTTTGAACGGTTGGTGTATAATCAGCTATATAGTGCATTAAAACAATCATTCAGTCCATCTCAACAAGGTTTTCTCAAAGGGAGGTCTACTACTTCGAACTTAATTATTTTTAATAACGCTATTACCGAAGCAATGGACGCAGGCAGTCAAATCGATGTCATTTATACAGACTATAGCAAGTGCTTTGATAGGATTCAACATAGCACTCTCTTACGCAAGCTTGCCAAGATTGGAGTCAGCGGGGATCTACTCAGGTGGTTTTCCTCATACATAGATAATCGTTGCCAAGCTGTTGTTATCAATAATTATGTTTCCAGCTGGGTTAAGATTCCAAGTGGCGTCTTGGGGCCTCTGCTATTCCTGGTCTTTATAAATGACATTGATCACTGTTTCATTTTTTCTAATGTGTTGAGTTTTGCGGACGACATGAAGATTTATGCTAGAGTGTCGTCTCACTCTGATGCATTGGCCCTTCAGTCTGACCTGCATAGACTTGAAGAATACTGTACCGAACACCATTTAGACTTGAACCCTTCCAAATGTAGTGTTGTAACTTTTAGTAGAAAAAAGCATTTATTAACTTATAACTACTCCCTCAATGGTGTCAATTTGGCCAGAGTCCACGAAGTTAGGGATTTGGGCGTCTTACATGATTCAAAGCTGATATTTGAAACTCATGTTGACAGTATAGTGACCAAAGCGTACAAGGCTTTAGGCTTTGTGATGCGTACATCAAAGGACTTCACTGATATCAAAACAATTAAAATTCTATACTGTGCCTTTGTTCGAGGTCACTTGGAATACGCATCGCAGGTCTGGAACCCCAAATATGGTATCTACATAGCCCGTATTGAACGTATTCAAAAAAAGTTTTTGAGACGTCTTTGCTACCGTACTAAAATTCGAACCGATTCCTTGAGCTACATCCAACTTTGTAAGAAATTCCACCTCCACCCTCTTGATAAGCGTCGTGAGATTGCTGATCTTGTGTTTTTGTTAAAAATTGCATCTAGCCGGATTGATTCCCCTCAGCTTCTTTCTCATTTGTCTATAAGAGTCCCTGTTAGACCCCAGCGTCACATGGACATAATTCACCTGCCCTCTGCCTCCACTAATTACAGACGTAATAGTTTTCTATGGCGTGCATGCAGGAATTTCAATCGTCTATGTAAAAATTATGATCTTGATTTGTTTAACACGAGCGAATGCCAGGCCAAGCGACTTCTTAGTAATTCATTTTTTAAAGATTAATGTTAAGTTATTATTAATACCTATGTAGTTTAAGAGTGAATAAGATCGGATGTATGTTTGTAATTTTCATTATTCATTAGGTTATGCATAATGTGCTGTCTTAACGTAATTGTCTTCTTCCTTCTGTTTTCAAATTTGTTTTTACCTGCGGAGACCTATAATTGGCTCTTCTGTTTCTTTTTATAAGTTTATTGAAAATTTGTAGTAGCTGTTGGTCTTCCTACAATTAATAAATAAAATAAATAAAAATAAAATAGGTACACATAATTACCGAGTTGTATACCAAATTTCAACTTTCTAGGTCATCTGGAAGTGGTCTAGAATTAGGGTCTATATGTCAGTGAGTCATTGATAAAAATGATGATTTTTAGATGTTCATATTTCAATAACCGTTTGTGCTGTACTCATAAAATTAAGGGTTCTATTTCATCTATGGAGTTTTATTAAATGTACCAAATTTCATGTGTTCAAATCAAATAGATTTTGAGTTATTTAGGGGACAAAGTTGCTGCATCGCTACTTTCTTCTTTTTGAACTTGGCGTTGACGCGCTATCGCGTGTCTAGGTAAGGGGTGTTCCAGTACTACCAAAACGTAAACATGTGATTTGCTCATAATTGGTTTAAATTTTGAATTTTCTATAATTTTTATTCTGGATTGGTTATCAGGTAGATATTATCTCTAGGATCTATTTGATTTTTTAAGTAAAATCTATTATACAGGGTGTACGATAAACTTGAAGGGCTTACTTAGTAGACAAATTTTCCTGAGATACCTACGTATTGGGCATTCAAAAAGAATCTCCATGCAAGTAAAAAGTCTAAAGTGAAAATTCATATAATGGTGTTTAACAAATTGAATCCAAAATTGATCTGCATAATTTATTACCACATTTTTTTTAAAAACCTAAGTTTAAGTTTGTATTTCCGTACTATGTGTATTACTTTACAAATTTAAGTTTGCAGTTGATACCTTTTACTTGCCTTACGTACCATTAATTTTGTTCTCTTGACCAGACTAACGGATTCGCCCTATGAATCGTCTTTATCTTTTTAATTTATTAATCATTACATTATGTTTACTTTTTTTTAAATCAACAATAAACGCTACTCAAAAACCTGCAGGGTTTATGCAACAATTACAAAAGAAACAATAGCTTTAACCATGGATGTGACTATAAAACAGTTACAATTAGCCGAGATAATTTTTTTTAAACGGCTTTTTACATGTTTTACGTGTGGTAAACAAGTCTTCATGCAACTCTTTAGGTACCATCTTATTGAGTATACTACGCAAAAGGTATTCCCATGTTCTCGTCCCATAAACGTTAGTATGCTTAGGTAGTATGTAAGTAAGTATGTGAGTTAGGACTCGCAATGATTTTGGCCTCGTGTTTTTAGTTAGGAAATCTATGTTATCAAATTTATCCAACAACACTGACATATTAATCTTATCAAAAATTTACATTACTTGGCAATGTTTAAACAAGCCGACATCATCGTTTTTTCTAGATACAATACAATCGTTTTAAGTATGGAGATTTAAAGTTTATATTTGTTGTCAAGGTAGGTCCTGTAGGTACATCCATAACTACTCGGCCTATAACTGATAATTGAATCAGCCAACGATAGGTATAACATTCTCAGGATATCGTATGGCAGCTTATATTTTAGTATACGAGTAGCTAGTTTCGAATTTATGGACCTGAGCTTATTAAAAATATCTCGTTAGAGAGTAGGAGATAAGTTAGAATTAAATTTTCTCAGAACTAAATTAGGGCCTTGTTGGAGAGTGTGGAGGGGGGAGCTTACATGGGATCAACGGAGAATTTTCTATATATGTCCAGGGTTACCTAAGGAATACTTTTAAAACAAGAAACCTCCTGTCGTAACTTAGCCTAGGCTATTTTTTTGTCTTTTTTGAACTAGTAGGGCTTCGGCTTGACAACATTGATTTTTGAATTCTGCGGTGTTCAAAACCCCAGAAAACTATGTTGTTTGATCTGGTCCAGTTTAAGTTCTGACCCTAAGAAGGAGAGTCAAATTCTGAATTTCAACCTAGTCTAACATTGGAATCCAATGAGAATGAGTTTTGTTATCTTTAACTTATTTATCTCCAAATTCCAGAGGGTTTCTTAAAAGGATTAAGAATTATTTATCCAAAACAGCTCCACACAAGTTTGTATTGGCGACACCTCGCAACGTCAACAAAAAAGCTAATCAACCAAATTTATAAAGTTTGTGAAATTTTGTTTGTATATCTTTTTCGTCTGTCTTTTACGCTTTTATAGCTAATCCGCTGAACCTATTTAAATAGCACGAACCATGGCTACTCGTTTTCTGAATTCCACGCGTACAAAAAAAACGGCTTGTTTACAATTTATTATACAAGCATATTTGAGGACAGCGGCAGATCACAGGAGCAGTAAGGCAGGGGAAGCACAAAAGATCTAATAGGGTCGAAGTGCTCTGAGGTCCATTAAGGAAGTCAGACCCACGTATCATAACCATCTAATTCAAAAGAAATAAATAATGACACCTAGCAACACACCAATATCTTCTTGTTACTTTATTTTAGTTTTTCAACCAGTCAAAACCACTTAAGTGCACAAATCAGTTAAAACTTTTTTCTGTTAAATATTGCTTATGGACGAAGAAAGACAGGCTTTGGGAGGAAGTCGACCGGGGTTCACAAGTGGGTCATCTATTTGTAGGTGCGAGGGTCAAAAAGGAGCCCAAAAGCTTACTGTGTCTGTGTCGTTTAAGTTTTGTTTGAATTTCTATAGAATAAAACAGGCGAGGTAGTCTTAAGGTTAGGTTAGCTAGTTTCCGGGAAACTTTACGGGAAGAGATCTATTCACAGGGCCGCAACGCGCGTCTATTCATCTGCTTATAGCGTTTCCCCGGCCTATTTTTAGGGTCCGTTCTCCAGCTTTATCTTCTCCACTTTTAGCAACCTTCGTTGTGAGATTGGTCTTCCTCATGCCAGCCTTTCTGTCGACCTGGGACCGAACCATCGGAGGCGGCTTTGATAGCAGCTAGTAATTTTCTTTAATTTGACAATTTAGTCGGCACTGTTCGGAGTTTAACAGGGAATGTATATAACGCAGCGACAAATTAATCTGAATAAGGGTTTAAAAAAATATTAAAGCAGGTAGCAAAAATAATAGGTTGGTAGCTACAGTGAAGTATCATTTTAAGCAGAAAATGGCAGCTTTATAATCAGTTGTAAGCTTTGTTTTAATTTAAACTGGCATCGATTTTTGTTTTGGTAACTGAATTTATTGTTTAGCGAACACTTAACGGCGGATAAAAACTAGAAAATAGGCTTTCTTAAATAATTAAATGAGGTTGTATATAAAGTTAACTAAGGTCATAAAAACATTCTGTGTGCAACATTTTAAGAGCTCTAAATAAAGCAAATAGTGACATGCATAAAAAATTTTTTGACTTAGAATTTTTATTATATGTGTAGTGTATGTGCGAAACAAAGATAGTTGTCGGTCGTCTCATGCGCACGCGCCGTCAGTTGTCATACAGCAGGCGAGGAGAAAGGACGTGTCCGGCGTGGAGTAGGTGTGCGTTCTGAGCCGATATAAGTATATAGCAACCAGGGTAAGTTCTTCGGGAGATAACATCTCCTACATAAATGGCGACGAGCGAAAAATGTGAGTAAATTGTGAATATTAAATAGAATAAAATATTTTTCAAAAAGAGAACTAAAACATAGGTGCATGCGTACTTTCTGGTGAAGAATCACCTTATGTTAACATTTTATTCCCTGGTTTATAATAAGCACACTAGTTATATTGATTAAAATCGTTTTAAACCATAAGAACATTGGCGCGAAACGCATACTTCCGGCTCCGACAGGTAATCATCGTCTTTATGTTGCGTTCATAAAAAATTTATTGACTGGCTTCAGACATAACATAACGTACGTAACGGATTTCGTCTACTCGTCTACAAAAACCGGAACTGTTTTTATTGAACGCATCTAAACGCCATAGAAAATAAATTAAAGCGTGTTCCATTTCGAAACAAAATGTGTGAAAGGCAAAACGAGATAGCTTTATACGACATCCATAGTGTGTGAAGGAGAAAAGCTACTGTCAATTGTTGACCGACCATGCGGATTTTTACGTCGTAAAGCTGAAGCGCAATTAATCATTGGAAATACTTTATCAATTTTTTATTTATCAGGCATTGTTATTACATAGTGTCTTTAATATCTTTTGAGCTGAATGCAGAATTATCGGCCAGCAGCAAGTGTGTTTTCTATATTTCCAGAACCTTAACAAGTGAGTACCTACCTATTTTGTTCTAGATGTTTGTTCGCTTTATTTTAGACACACTCCAGACGGAGAGATAAACCTAAGCCTTGAATCGTTAAGGATTTTATCTCGCATAGTAGGTGTGTTCATTTTAGGGAATAAAAAGATGAATTTTGTTCACATAGGCATTCCAAGTCTTACCTGTGATGTACCCACCTACTAACCTAGCTTTCCTTAGGTTTTAAATATATTAACTGATCCCAGCTGCACGGGAAGACAGTTTGACAATCAAAATAATGTTGGTGTCACCCTGCCTGCCAAACTGAGAGGCCTGGGTTTGAGTTAGTTGATTTTATCATGCTGTAGATATTACTTGTAACAAGTTTTGGATACAGTTAGTATAAAGAAATGGTAGATAAAGAAGTAACTAATATCCAACGGTAATAAAACCAGTTAAAAGGAAAAAAATTGTAGACTAAGAGGCATGGACGGAATAATCATGAATGGGTGTTCATTATATAGATGTATGGTCGGTTTAGTAAGGACAGTGGTCATAATTGTATTTTATTATTTCAGGAAGCCATAATATGGCAAATCTAACACTCGAAAAATTTGATTGCCATGGTGAAACAACCTCGGTAGCCTCAAGGTGGGAAAGTTGGAAAAGAAGTCTCCACATATATCTTGAAGCAACAGAAGTTACCCAGGGTGTCAAGAAAAGGGCAAATCTCTTACACTGGGGTGGCCAGGAACTTCAAGAAATATTTTGTAATATACCTGGAGCCAACATCACACCAGAAGAAGCAGAAGAAGAAGAAGTTGATGTGTTTGATGTGGCGATTCAAAAGCTAGATGAGTACTTTACACCTAAACAGTGTAAGAGATATGACAGACATACATTCCGACAAATGACACAGAAAGAAGACGAAAAATTTGAGAAGTTTGTAATACGACTCCGGCAACAAGCTAGCAAGTGTAAATTTACAGATGTTGAAGACAACGTTATTGATCAAGTAACAGAAAAATGCAAATCAGATGAATTAAGGAAGAAAATTTTGAAGTCGGACAACATGAGCCTGGATGAAATAATAATAGCAGCGAACACCATAGAGACAGTAAGCAGACAATCAAAAAAGTTCGGCCATGAACAAAGAGAAGACATTACTCCTAGGGTTAATAATATGCGAACACGAATAAAGGAGAAAGAGTCAACAAAGAGAAGAGAATGCTTCCGTTGCGGCAGTTGGAGACACCTAGCAAACAGCGAAAATTGTACAGCAAAAAATAAAACATGTTTGTCATGTGGAGGTTTGGGGCATTTTAAGATCAAATGTGAGAAACGGAAGATTAAGGAAGATCAAGATAAAGGAAAAGTGAATGCCAAGAGATTTAAAAGAGCTGGAAAAGTGAGGAACATAGATGAGGGTGACAGCTTAAAATCAGATGACAGTGAAATTCACTATGTATTCAATGTTGATGGAGATGATACAATCACATGTTTAATTGGAGGTGTAGAAGTAGATATGCTGATTGATTCGGGATGCAAGCACAACCTAATCACAGATCAGACATGGGCAAAAATGAAAAAAAATGGAGTCAGAGTTACAGAACAGATTCCAAAACCTAATAAAACATTCTTGGCATATGGATCGACAACACCACTCAAATTAATAGGTTCATTTAGATCGAACATTCAAGTGGCAGGTAACAAAGAAACAGCCATATTTTATGTAGTGGAAGGAGGAACACGAAATCTTTTAGGAAAAACAACAGCCAAGTCATTAGGTGTGCTCAAAATTGGTCTCGAGATTAATCAAATAGAAACAGAAGCTTACCCAAAATTCAAAGATGTTTTGATACAAATACCTATTGATGAAAGTGTCAAACCGATCACTCAAGCATATAGAAGAATTCCAATTCCACTAGAAGATAAAGTAGAGAAAAAAATCAAGGAACTGCTTTTGAAAGACATCATAGAGAAAGTTGAAGGTCCATCGGAATGGATATCACCTATTGTTCCGATCCTGAAAGACGACAATGATGTCCGCATTTGTGTGGATATGAGACGCGCCAATACAGCAATAAAACGGGAAAACCACCCGTTACCAACAATGGACCAAATACTGCCTAAAATTCGAGATGCTGCTGTGTTTAGCAAACTAGACATCAAAGATGCTTTCCACCAATTGGAGATACATCCTGACTCCCGGAAAATTACGACTTTTATCACATCGAAAGGATTGTTTAGATACAAAAGACTCATGTTTGGGATCAGCTGTGCTCCCGAGATATTTCAAAAAACCCTTGAACGAATCCTCATTGGATGTGAAGGAGTAGTAAATTTTATAGACGACATTCTTGTATTTGGAAAAAATCAAGCAGAACACGATGAAAGACTGGAAAAAGTTATGAAAGTACTAAAAGAGAACAACATAGTTTTGAGGAAGGACAAATGTAAATTTAGTACCAAAACAGTTCAATTCTTGGGTCATGATCTGTCTGAAGACGGGATAAAGCCCCTTGATAAATACATATCTGCAATCAAAGATTTTAGAGCTCCGACAACAACAGCGGAACTGCAAAGTTTTCTAGGCTTAGTCAATTATGTCGGAAAGTGGATTCCAAATATGGCAACCTTAACTGAGCCTTTGAAGGCACTGCTACGTCAGAAATCTGCAAGAAGTGCAGTGTTGGGCGCATCATGGGGCCCCATGTCAGCAAACTGCCTTTTGTAAGTTAAAGACATGCCTTGCTGACGTATGTACTTTGGATTATTATAATGAAAATTATAAGACTATGGTTTTTGCAGACGCTAGCCCAGTGGGCTTAGGAGCTGTACTAGTACAAGTTGGGCGGAAAGGGCCACGTGTGGTTGCATTTGGAAACAAAACATTAACCAGTTGTGAACGTCGTTACTGTCAAACAGAGAAGGAAGCTTTAGCCCTGGTATGGGCAGTTGAACACTTTCACATGTTTCTATATGGCAAAGAATTTGATCTCTTAACAGACCACAAACCGTTGGAAGTTATTTTTGGTCCAAAGTCAAAACCCTGTGCCCGCATTGAACGATGGATAATGAGGCTTCAATCATACACATACAAAGTAGTGTATCACCCTGGAAAGACTAATATAGCAGATCCATTATCAAGACTATGCGACTCACAAGTTGCTATAACCCCTAATAAAGACAAAGACGACATCCAACAGATTGTAGAACAATTAAGGCCAGTTGCAGTAGCACTCAAAGACATTGATGAATGTTCCAAACAAGACTTGGAAATACAGCTAGTTAGACAAGGCATTTACAACAAAAAATGGGAAGAAACAGTAAAGAAATACAAGATTTTCGAGAATGAGTTGTGCTTCTATAACAACATATTACTCCGAGGCACCAAAATTGTAATCCCCAATAAACTGCGCAACCAGGTTCTTGCTGCTGCACACGAAGGTCACCCAGGGATCGTTGCGATGAAGGCAAGGTTACGAACGAAAGTTTGGTGGCCTAGATACGACAAGGATGCAGAAAAACTGGTAAAATCTTGCAAAGGTTGTACTTTGGTGTCAGCACCAAATCTTCCTAACCCCCTCAAAAGAAGAGATTTACCATCACACCTTTGGGTTGACATTGCCATCGATCTGTTAGGACCACTTCCTTCCGGCGACTATCTCTTCGTGGCCGTCGATTACTATTCAAGATATAAGGAAATTAAAATTTGCAGAGACATTACTAGCAAGGAGATGATTATTTTACTTAAAGAAATCTTCAGCCGTTTGGGTAACCCTGTTTCCATAACGTCAGACAATGGGAAGCAATTTATAAGCGCAGATTTTAAGTCGTTCTGTCTCGAGAATGATATCAAATTGTTTCACTCTATTCCTTATTGGCCCCAACAGAATGGTGAAGTAGAACGTCAAAACCGAGATATACTCAAGAGACTTAAGATTAGTCAAATTGAAAAAAAGAAGCACTGGAAAGAATGCCTCCTAGATTACCTGACAATGTATAACAGTACCCCACACACAACCACAGGGAAGACCCCAGCTGAAATGTTCTTCCAGCGGACGTTCAGGGATAAAATACCAATGATAAGTGCGGACAGTGGAAATGAATATAAAGATATAGAGGCGAAAGATAGAGACAGAACACAGAAGGAAATTGGTAAAGAGTATGCTGATAGGAAAAGGAAAGCACGAGAGGTAGATTTAGAACCAGGAGAGAAGGTTTATGTGAAAAGTACTATGAAGACAAACAAACTAGACCCGAATTATGAACCTACACCTTATACAGTAAAATCCCGTACAGGTGGGGATATAGAAATCCAAAATGATGAAACTGGAAAAACTTGTAGAAGAAATGTGGTACACCTGAAAAGAGTTGAGGGTCAATGGAAAATTATCGAAAACGATGTAAATAATGATGGCGATGAAAACGATGTAGATGACGATTCAAATGAAAATGAGGATAGAGAGAATGAATAATAGATATCTGATGATGAATAATAATGATTAAAAAATAAATAAACTAGATGTAAATGGGAGAAGGAAGCTACATGAAGGAAGATACAGTGTAAGAAGGAAGGAAGAAGTTGCAATGTAAGAAGTAAGTTACATTGGTGTGAAGTAGATACAGTGTAAGAAGGAAGTTGCAATGTTAGAAGGAACTTGCAGTGTAAGAAGGAGGTTACAATATACGAAGGAAGTTACAATGGGAGAAGCAAGGAAATACATTGTAATTATATTGTAGCTACATTGCAGTTACATTGTAGATACACTGGTACGAAGAAAGAAGTAAAGAACATTGTGAGAAGAAAGGTACAATGTTAGAATGAAGAAGAATCAAAAAATTAATTAAAGATGTGTCAATGTGATGAAGATAATAAAAATAGATGTATTTTACAAGTTTCTTTTATTTATTTAACAACAAGGGAGAGATGTAGTGTATGTGCGAAACAAAGATAGTTGTCGGTCGTCTCATGCGCACGCGCCGTCAGTTGTCATACAGCAGGCGAGGAGAAAGGACGTGTCCGGCGTGGAGTAGGTGTGCGTTCTGAGCCGATATAAGTATATAGCAACCAGGGTAAGTTCTTCGGGAGATAACATCTCCTACAATATGGCTTAAAATTTTCCTACAATTGTGAAAGAGTAAAAGGTATAAAGGTACAATAATTGTCTTTATTTATTCAACCCGCAATATTTATTTATTTATGCCGAGCTGAGCGTTCCTCTTAGTTCATTGTTCATAATTAAAGCTCCATTAAAATCCTCTTGACTGTAGGTTAGTTCGACGGGGACCCACTGAGCGGGTCCACTATTTCTGTCTACGAGGGGTCACAAGGAAAACTAACAAAACCTACCGTGTATGTTTTGTCCTTTCTGGAGTTTATTTTTTGATGGCAGATTAGAGAAAAGCAGTAGTCATTGTAAAAAGGTTAGGAAGCACGCGGAAGTATGATTAATTGATTACAAAGTAAAGCGAGTTTATAATTAAAGCTCCAAGGTCATGTTCCCAAGGTCATGTTCCCAAGGTCATGTTCCAAGTCCAAGTTCCCTTGTCACCCCTCGCAAATGGAAATAGGAGACTCTCACAGCACAAAAAAATAAAAAATCTTTAAATATATTCGACCCGCACTCTGTTTCTATGTAATGACTAAACTTGTCGCCGTTTTCATTAAATTATGATTCTACAAACAAAAAAATACTGAAATCCAAATACTTAATAATAGTACCTGTTTTAATTTTTACAGCTGCCTACAAATCGCAGCCCGAAAGTGTATTTTTATATGGGAGCCTATTGTTGCCAATAATACAATCTTTGTTATCCCACTGTTACAATTAGTCGCCAAGTCATTATTTATAGTACCTCACTTATGATTTTATTGCCCCTGTTTAATATATTTGCTACCTTAAAGAATCAGCCATTATTTAATTATTATAAAGCCTTGCATTTTAAAGCTCATCTATTATAATTGTTGCTAAAATATTTAATCGCTGCCAGATTATCTTATTAGATGCAAACTGTTAGTTGCCGTTTCATTTGTTAGTTGCCTCAAAAATAATTAGCCGTTTAACATATTTTAAGCTTTGATAAAAGAGTCTCCTATCCTAACTTGCGTCCATTTTTGAAATATTGGTAGTATATTTATATATATTTTTGTCCCAGTTTATTACTTTTTGTTACCTTCCCTATCTATTTATCCCACCCACACTGCACTATAGTGTCCTGCTCATGCGTGGGCTAAAAGGTATAACTTGTAAAGATAAGCCCGCCTTTGTAAGTGTAAGTTCAATATAAAATGAAAATAGTAATTAACTGCTGAATTTTTGTTAATATATAACTTAAACTATAATAAAAATATATTTCACAGTCTTTTCTGGTAAAAATTGTGATGAAAATTTTAGTCGGTTATGTTTCATGCTTCCTGATGAAATCATATTTAGCTTTCAAATTCATGTACACATTAACTTCTTTAACTATGAGAAGTTACAAAAGTAATCTGTTTTGACCAATAAACGAGTACCTAAGTGTTTCGCAACAATACGGGTTTAAATAAGTTGATCAAGTAAAATTTTATCGTCTCTTCTACAAACTCGAACGGACAGCTAACTACGGTTAAGTTTAAGAGCGTTACTCCGATGCGCCGCCACAACAAGGCCTCGGCCACGACTAAGCGCTAGCGCTTTCTCGCATCGATTTTATAGGAGTACTAAATATTTCACAGTAAAGTATAAACACAATTTATTAAAAAAAAGATACAGTACTTTAGAGTATGAATAACTTCACATGCTAAGTTAAAAAAAAAATAATGACTTACATTTTCACCTAAACTGACACGGTTAATATCCCGTAAATTTACTGAAAATGTCACTTTTGATTGTAGTTTTTTTGAATGAATTTTTAAGTAAATCGAGTTTTTTTTTAACCAAAAACTAAACAATATCCTAAATTTTCGAATGGTTTCAATCTTGTAGCATTTGATCCTACATAAATCTCGCATCTGAGTAGACGGTCAAGCGCTAAGTTCAAAACGGACGTGTTAGAAAACTGTTCCATTTGGAAAAATGTCCCAATATTTTGAAATGTTTTTAAACCAAAAAGCAGATCGTGAAAGTATATCTAATATGATATTAATGTCTTCTTTGAAAACTGAGAACTGCATTGTTTTATCCTTCGGCGAAAATCGTAAATTTTGACTCCAGCGCGATTTTAACGGATGAACGCTCTTAAGTACCGCGGGGCTACTTTTACGGTCAGCAAAAAAGGCGAAGATTGACTGCACGAGTCAGATTTCGTTTGCCGCGACCTTAATCAAACTATTTGTGTTTCTCTCTTACGAGTGTGTGTACCCAATGTGGGCAAAGTTATGTCATGCTAAGAAATGGAAACCGAGCTATGGGCACGAGTTCTATTAGTCACTGCACCTCGGCAGCGACGATACGGTGGCGACGACGCACCGCTCTACAGCGTGAATTTGTATTGGTTTTGCACCTGAAGCCCAGTGATTCTACTCATGATAACAAGCAACTTTCCCAAGGAAAAAAAATGTTTACTCGTAAAATTTTTTTCGCCTCTCCATAGTAAAGTGGCCATGTGATCGACTCATTTTGTATGGGGAGGCGAAAAATGTTTATCGAGTAAAAAAATTTTTCTTCGGGAAAGTTGCTTGTTTTCATGAGCAGAATCACTGGGCTTCGGGTGCATAACCAATACAAATTCACGCTGTATAGGGATTTGCATAAGGGCCCGTCCGATTCTAGGGTCTGATGACCAAAATCAGACAAAACCCTGTGAGTGGGCGTCACCACCGGATCACCTCTGTCTGGTCACGCTGGCCGAAATCAGAATCTTAGCTTGAATGAGACCTGTTGCGTAATGACGGGTTATCAAAAACCCACCACGGTCGGTATGCTGCATCTTCTTGCAGGAATATCTAGAAAAATGATAATTCGTGGGAAAGTGGTGGAAAGCCACTCTTAGAGATGATTCCGTCAACCAATCAGCCCACCCATCAAGCGAGCTTGCTATCACGCGTATCGTTGGAGCTATAGAGCTGGTCAAGATTTCAAGGTTCGTAGCTGTATCTGAGGATAGCGCTTGCTGAGGCATTCTCATCGTCATCTTTTGAAAGAAGAGCGAATGAATGCTGAGAACATGGTGAATGATGATGTATGAGAGTTGGTAGTGAACAGTAGGCATGGCAGAAAGTAGTGCAGTAGGAATAAGAGAGAAGAAGAGTATGATTGGTATGAAAGTGACTGACAGGATTAGAAATAATGTGTTATGGCGAAATGAAGAAGATATAGTAACTAATATTGAGAAAAGCATATTAAGATGGTTTAACCATTTAGAGTATGAACGGACATCTACGAAAGAGATTTAGAATGAAAGAAGACTAACTAAATAAATCTACTAGGAGAATGATCGGATACTAACGAAAGAGCTACGGAGACTATCGAAAGAGATCTACTAGGACTACATACCTGAAACTAATTCTTGACGTTTTAAGAATAGTTTGCTGATTGGTGCGAAAGTGAGTGACAGGATTACAAAATTGTGATAATGCGGAAAAGTGTGAAAGGAAAGGCCTCGTCGAAAGTTTCTAGAATTAGTGACTTGACTGACGAGAGTGTACACAAGAGTTGATATAGTAGCAGATGGAGTAGCAGGTGTAAGAGTATGATCTGTTGAGGTATTTTTACGAGTATGATTTTCAATTCGATGTTTGTGGGGTGTCAAAAAGGAGAAAGGGTGGAAAAAAGAAGAATATGTGGATGGATAAAAGTGTACAGGCAGCTGTTTGTGAGAAGAAGAAAGCATGGTCAGATTGGTTAGCCGTAAAAGCTAACCAAACAATGCAGAAGGCAACAAGTGATGACGTTAGTGTAGCAAGAAAGGTATATAAAAGAGCGAAAGGTATTGTTAAGGAAGTTGTTGAGAGAAAGAAAGAGGAGTGTAAGGATGAGTTTGAAAGAAGGCTTACTGAAGATTTCCAGTCCAACGAGCATGTATGAAAGGATTGATGAAAGTACAGGCAGCAAGGGAAGTATGTCAAGATCGTAGCAGGTGGAGGACTGTGGTCTCTGCCTACCCCGACGGGAAAGAGGCGTGATGTTATGTATGTATGTATGTATGTATAATCAAAAGAAAGGTTGTCTCAGAAGTGAGGCGTCAAATGGAAGACTCCGTAAAAGAGAGCTCGAACGGAAGACTGCGTACAAGAGGGCTTGGAAAGGAAGGATTCAACGAAGATGAATGTTTAGCTTCGCGTTGTGCAGGAAGATCAATCCCGTCGCCATGGGGAACAACTTTGATAGGTGAAAGTGGACCTAGCATGCCGTCTAGAGGAGTAGCTACGTGCTGCGAAAGAGCAGCAAGCTCGTTATTTAGAAGAGCAGCTGCTCGTTCTTCAAGCTTTGCACAAAGAAGGCTGCTGAAATGGAAGAGTGAACCACAGTTCACAACAATCATCGGCCAGCGAATACCCAAGTTTCAATTAAGATCGGGGAAAACGTCTGGACAAGAAGTAGTCGGCTTCAAAGACTTCGACTTCACCAGGAAAACTAGGAGTAGAAGATGTCCAGGAGGGAAATATTGCTTAACCTTATTATGAACCCAGCTATTTTGCCGCAGTTTGGTCAATGTTGGTGTCGAAGTTCAAGTTTGCACACAATGTTATGCCAAGATGCTCGAGTCTATTGGCACCTTTACAGCTGTACCTCAAAAAGCACGGCCCAGATAAAACTGACTCAATCTGGTAGTGCGCACACTGACTTGTGTTTTGGTGGCGTTGAAACTCACAAGATTTTCGTCACCCCATTAGGAGACAAGAGTAAAGGAAGAGTTCTCTGGTACTTGAGAGAGAGTACGTGGAAGAATATGTATCTGCGCTAGATATATATTTCTCCACGACAGTACAATTATCTGCTTACTCAAAAATACCAAGAACAAGGTCACTGAGAAATGAAACGAAACGAAATGAAATTATTTATTGCCCAATTACAGTGGTGTAACAAGATGTTAGTTTGTTGATAGTTCCTTTACTGTAAGCTCGATAAGAGCATAGCAATTTTAGTTACAATTGTCATATGTATTCACAATAGCACATTTAGTTGGAAAAATTAACATTGCATGCGTAAAACAAAACATAATTTAAAGAAAGTCAGAGAGGACACACCTCAGAGAAAAGAAGAGGTCAGAGGAGAGGATTTGTATAGAGACCAAACAGTTTACTACCAGAGGGATGGGTAGGATGTTAGTTAGTTCCCTATGAGACTGATATGACGTCTCTTGCGGATCACCCCGTTGGAGGACTATCCAGAGGAATTAAATGCCCTTTCCTTCGCGTGAACCAGCCGTGCTCGAACCCTGACAAACTAAGGACCTGTGCCAAAACTTCGATAATACGACTAAAAGCGCCCTTGGTTAAGGCAAGGACAAGGATAGCTTCAAAATCCAGAATGTGCCGGATAGAATAGCAAACAGGCCACCGCGTGGCCGAGCCATAAATAAATAAATATTGGGGATATTCACACAAGGTCATCTGATCCCAAACTAGGCAAGGCCTGTACTATGGGTATCAGAGAGTGATAAACATACATAAATAGATAAATAACACCCAGACACAGAACAAACACTTGTATTCATCACACAAATGTTTGCCCTGGGCGGGGATCGAACTCGCGGCCCGCGGCGTGAAAGGCAGGCTCACTACCAACCACACCAACGGGCTTGTCTTGCCATAGTTCTGTGGAAAGCAAACTGAAGAGAAGAAGAGCTAGTGAACGGAAAACTCTGTATAAATAGAGGGAAGACGTGAGGGGTAATGTATATAATACCCAAGAAGAAATCCAAGTCGTCTCGGAGAGAAGCCTCCGTACAAGAAGTCTCGGAAGGAAGACTAAATACACGAAAGCACGGAAGGAAGTCTACGAGAGGGCTCGGAGAGAAGGTTCTCTAATTCTAAACCCTAAGCTCGTAACAGTATGTTATGGTGTATGTTTGTCTGTAGTAGTTTGATTTGGGTATGAATGTATGTTATGGGTATGGATGGATGTATGGCTGTGATATATTTGTGTATGGCTGAGGAAGTGTGTGTGTAAGTACAGCTTTTTGCTTATGCGCAGGGCAATAAAGTTTAAATATACTAGTTGCTCTGATTGAGCATTTAATGATTCTGTGGGAAACAAATTTATTTTACATAGTATGTAGGTGATGCATAATGAATGTAAATTATTTAACGAATCATCTTATTTAAAACACATATATTTATTACACACATACACGTATACTTATTTTTGAAATTTCCAGGTTAAATGCCGCCGACCGACACACCTTGGAGTTTCGGACACTCGCGCGTGTCGCCGCCGCGCTGTTCCTAAATGTAAGATATTCAGGCTGAGCGTAAGCTGAGACACAGACGGCGCGGCGCAACACAGAGCAGTATTTCTATCTTTCAGTTTTGTTCGTAATAAAGCGAGAGGGAAGACGTGTTCTGTCTGACCTGCTTGTGCCATTTGAGTCTCAGCTTACGCCCTCCCTAAGGCTCATACTCTCCAAAAACTTGCAGCTACACGCTCTTCAATGCAATTGTTGACCTCATTCACACGTCATGCAATATATTAGTGCCTTTCAACCAACAATAGAAAAACTTAAATTCGCGAAAATGGGAGAAATCGATTTTTAATGCATTTGCTCGACGTTAACGTTGCGGCTGGCATCATGGACGACGGTTGTATTGTTTGTTAGTACGGTCAACCGCACGTCGGTAGAAACTTTTGAACTCTATTACCACGCTATAATGTCCAAAAGTGTTTCTACTGATGTGCAGTTAAGTGTACTTCAGATAATAAACGAGCAATATTTGTAATCAGTTTCTCGATATCGGCTCTAACGATTTACATAAAATTTATATGGGGGTTTTATTTTAAAGGGGCAAAATCTATTTTATGCAAGGGAAAATTCGTTTATTCAGTTTTTTAGCATTTCTTGACACTCCAGCGCCATCTGTTGATGAACTTTGGTTAAGATTAAACAGAGCCTAGCTCGATCACTCAGGTACTATAAGATTATACGCGGAAGGAGTCTGCTCCCGTCTGCTCTCAGTAAGACATCCGCGGGTTGAGATGGAGCTGGTTATTACTTTTCATATCTACAGTAGACATGATGTAGCTTGATTAGAATGACAGCAGTCTGAGAGCAGGACGGAGCGATGCGCTACAACATTGGAGTGACAGAGACACGTATAGATCCGACCTACACTGTTTTTCCGGCTGTCATCCTAATCAAACTACATTATTACGACTGAACGGCACTTCATTTCATTTCATTTCATTTATTAATTTGCATACATGTATGTTAAAGGTCTTAAAATTAAATTACAGTAAGTACATGTACCCTTTTTGGGCATTGCAAAATGTAGGAGGCATGCATTTTAGCTAATAATAACTTATAATTATGTCTATAAACATCTAGATCTAAACCGAGTTAAATTTTATTTCACTTATAAAGATAGCAAAGAGAATTATAAAATTGCAAGATTATTAAATAGCATGTAGCAAAAGTGTATTTTAAATATATCAAGTCATTATAAGTAAAAATTAAAATAAAATAAATTTAATAAACAAAGTCAATTCAAAAATATTACATGTCAATATAAAAATAAGTAATGTCAATAATAAAAAGGTAACCTATTCAATGTCGTATTATATTTTTAATGTTAACTTACTTAAATCAAACCTATTTACAATTGCAGTCTTCAAAAAATTCATTGACTGAGTAATAACCCTTTTTTTGTAGCAACGTTTTTAATTGATTGCAGAAAGATTTTTCTTTAGTTTCTGATTTAATATTGTCTGGGATTTTATTGTAAATTTTAGCAGCTTTATAGTAAGGTCCTTCTCTAGTCATGTGCATTTTCTCTTCTGGCATTTCTAACATATTTCGTCGTCGAGCGCTTTTGCAATTTTTGAATTCGTCCATATTCTTTTTTACAAACATCGCGGCTTCCAAAATAAAAATTGATGGAAAAGTTAATATTTTTTCTTCTATGAAATACGGCCTACAACTATCTCTCGGCTTAATGTTGAATAAAATTCTTATGCTTTTTTTTTGTAAGATAAATACATCGTGTGCGTCAGTGCTGTCCCCCCACAACAGAACACCGTATCGCAACCATGCGTAGGCATACGCATAGTAGGCAGCTAGAGACGCTTCGGGGTGTGTATTTGTTTTTAAAATTGAAAGTGCATATGTGAATTGTGACAGTTTGGATTTGATTTTTTGCACATGTGCCTTCCAAGTTAAGTGTGTGTCTACACTGATCCCTAAAAGGTCGTATTCATTCGCCTCTTCAATTTTTAAAATATCTGAAATTGATTTTAAATTTAGAATACTCTTTTGACGCGGCCTAAATTGCATGATCTTTGTTTTCTTTAGATTTATGTCTAAATTATGCTGAGATAACCAGTTTTTAACGAACATGAACGTTTGAATGATATTTTCGCGACTTTCACTATCAGCATTACATTTAAATATTAATGAAACATCATCCGCGTATAATATACAACGGGAATTTAACAGCTTAGGTAATTCATTGATATATATAATAAATAAAATACAACCAGTTACAGTACCTTGTGGGATAGACCAATTCGTGCACCTTGTTTCAGATATTACGTTTTCTATTTCATTTTTTTCTTTATTATAAGTTTCAATTTCAACATATTGCTTTCTATCACTCAAATAAGATTTAAACCATCGATACGCTTTTCCACGAATACCTAAATCATATAGTTTAGATAGTAAAATATTATGCGAGACCTTGTCATATGCTTTCGTCATATCTAGTAATATACTAACCGCATACGACTTGTCTTCAATGAAGCTCAGAATTTCTTGAATAAATTTGATTACAGCGAGTGTTGTCGAACGGGCTTTACGGAAACCATACTGATTACAATTTAGTAAATTATATTTTTCTAAAAATTTATAAACGCGTGTCGTCATTGCTTTTTCAATTATTTTCGAAAATACTGGGAGGAGTGCAATTGGTCTGTAGTCACTAATACAATCCTTCTTCCCGCCTTTTTTAAAAATAGGTTTGATTTTAGCAATTTTTAGGGCTTCCGGAAAACATTCCTCATCAAAAGACTGGTTAATTAAAAAAGTTAGCGGCCATAGTAATTGTTCAATATATGTCTTAACCAGGACGTTAGGTATTTCGTCGGTGCCGTTACTATGCTTGTTCGGTAGCTGTGTAATAATTTTGCGCACTTCTTGCTCGGTTGCGGGAAGTAAATAGATCGAATTTACAGAGCGAACGGGTGGCGGTGTCAGCTGTGGCCGGCCGGCTAGCGCACGGGAGGGGCTAACAGGTTCTGACGACGGTTCGCCTACCGATGCAAAGTAGCTGTTGAACATATTAGCAACCTGTAGGGGGCATTCAGTTACTACGCCTGACTGTGTTAATTTAATTTCCGTCATTTTAGATTTTTTTGTGAATTTAGTGATGTCGTTTATTATGTGCCACATTGTTTTCGTTTTGTTTTTTGACTTCCTAAGAGTTTTTGTATAGTTACTTTTTTTAGATATTTTGACGCATTTTTTAAGTAGTTTTTGATATTTTTTGTAATGATTATTTAATATTGTATTATCTGATTGGTTTACTAATATTTTTAAAAGTCTTTTATGTTTGCATGATTTTCTTAGCCCTTTTGTTAGCCATGTAGCTTTCTTTTTTAATCGTATTTGTATCCGTAGTTTTGGTATTGTCTCATTTAGTAAATGCCTTATTGTTTTCACGAAGTAGTCATAATTTTCATTTATACTGAAGTTTATTGATAATATAGTATTCCAGTTTATTTTTGCCAGTTCCGATTTAAATCGTGTCATGTTATTATCTGTAAAAATTCGTTTTCGGGTATAGAAGGTAAGTGGTACTAATTTGTTTTCAGTTGTTTTAAATATGTACAGTAAACTCCTGTGATCTGAAATGCCATTATCAATTACAGTTGCTGTGGGATCTTTTTTATTAGTAAATAATAAATCAATACATGATGATGTTTTTTTAGTTACTCGCGTTGGGTCTTTAATTATTTGATGTAAGTTGCAATCCAAAAACATGTCACATAACTTTTTATATATTTTCCGTTTCTTTCTACAATCAATATTTAAATCTCCTGCGATTATTATGTGTTTTTTAGCGCCAATTTTTTTTAATTTTTCTATTAACTTATATGCTATATTAAAGAACATATCAATTTCACGATCTAATCTATAAATACTAATAACTATAAGATTATGTTCTGGTATTTCTATCGCACAACATTCAGTAATATGTTCTACCGATAGCCCCGTTATATCTGGTAACTCTTTATGGACTACCCCTTTCCGTGTTAATATTGCTACTCCACCGCCTTGGTGATGGCGCCTATTGTACGATGCGGCGAAGTCATAGTTATTTATATTTAAAAATTGAGTTCTTCCGTCTTTAATCCAAGTTTCGGATAAGCACACCACGTCGTATTTTTCTTCGAGTAAAAGGCTTTCTAATATGTAAAGTTTGTTATGAATACTTTGTAAGTTTTGGACAAAAATTTTAAAATTAATTTCGAAAGGAATGAGAGGAATTGTGTATAAAGTCGCTATTAGCGTTCATAGAAGATCTTGTATCGTCATTGTCTTTCGGTTTCTGGGGTGTTCTCTTCGTCTGTACATATTTTATACCGTTTATATACAGTTTGTTATCTCGAATGATAGCTGTATTTCCTTTTTTTCTCTCTTCCTTGAGTACTTCCTGTAATTTTTTTCTCTCTTTAAGCGATTCTTCATCGAGTAAGTTTGATATGGCTAGTCCTGTATTTTTGAAAAAACGCCTATTTTGTAATATATGCTTTGTAATTTTTTTGCTCATAAGTTCAACAATTAACGGTCTCTTACGTCCGTTCTTCCCGATTCTCGCTAGGTCTTCTATTAATCCAGTAAGGTCTACATTTAGGATATCTTGGAAAATTTCTACGATTCTGTTGTAAAGCTCATGTTCGCCCTCATCATAGTATTCTTGTAGGCCGTATATTACAAACTTTTTTGATGCGTCATTATTGGTGCTATATACAGCGCTAGGTGCATTCCGTATGTCCAAAATTTTTTGTTGTAAATCATTTATTTGATCTTGGAGACTTGATTTTTCCGATTCTAGCCTTGTAATTTTTTCTTTGCATTTCTCTTGTTCTTGTTTCAGTGTGTCAAAATGATGTTTTATCTCTGAATTTATGGAGTTAGATATATAGTCTTGTAGTTCGTCCTTCAATTTGTTTATGACTGACAGTATAAATAAGTGATTTGTTTTCAACTTCTCGTCTAGAAGGTCACTAATTTTCTCTAACGTTAGTGGGGCGTTATAGGTCGGTGGAGTCCTTGTGTGGGTATTTTCTCGCTGCGTTGATAGGTTTGAATTAAGGGTATCTCCCGAAATGGTTTGGTTATTTATTACTTGATCTTCGACTGACTCAGTACTTTCATTACGGTCATTTTCATGAGCTAGTACTGGAGTGTCATCACGCGTGCGTCTTTTGGTGATTATTTTACATTCTGGACACGACCATGAGCTATCCAAGCTCTGTCTCTTATTGGTATATACATTCGCGTCAATATTAACGCACATATAATGAAAGTATGCTTTACATTTTGTACATTGGAGCAGTTCGCCTATGTTTATATGTTTAGTGCATGCTACGCAGCTTCTCATTTTGAACAAAAGCAAGTATAGTACGTCAGTAGATACGTACCGGCGGGTGAATGAACTCAGCGGTCAGCTGGGACGTGTGACAAAGACAGGTAATGATCTTCAATGTTGCGAGCAGGACAGGTAATTCTGTTATCAGGCGGTTGACCTTGAGATTGAGTCGTTCAATGCTCCGTGAGCTCCGTCCAATGCTTCCTTGTTGGGATGAGTCACTTTTGCAGTCGTTGATTTATAATTATTTGGACAATTTTTCTAATATCTCTGTAATCCATAGGGTGATTTTAAATCTGATTTCACTGTTTATAAGCACTTTTAGTAGGCTATAAAACTTTACCACTTCACAAATCAAAATAGACAATTTTAAGCACTAAAATATTTTTAAAGTCGGAAGTAACGAAATATACGTCCGCTTAGTTTCGCGCGCTGCACGCTCCCCCTCACACGGTCAATAGTGTTTTATATTTTATTTGCTTTCAACAGGCGAGTGGACGTGATTCTACGTTTCGAGCGAGTAGAGTTCGAGTGCAGCGTCAACGGAAGACCAGAGCCGAACATCCGGTGGTTCCATTACAACAAGGTGAGCATAGAGGGGTGAATCCGCAGACAATTATTTGGTTATGAGAAGTTCATCGAAATGTTTTAAAATCTGGTCATGTGGCCCAGATAGTATAAAAAAAGCGCTCCTTGGTCACGTGGATGGTAAGAAGAGTAGGACGACCAACGCAAAGGTTAGCGACTATAGGCCTATGTCCATCTCCAGGGATCCAATGGTCTGGCAAACGATCGGCCGGCGTGGAGAGTTCTTGCATAAAAGGCCACACCACAAGCAGGTGGGCACGACCCTTAGCCATGAGCAATCGTCGAAGAAGATTATTAGCGTTTATATTAATAGAAAGCCATTTGTCTCAAGGGTCGTGTATGTTTTCCAGCGCCCGGCGCTGCGACTGCGGAGGCCCCTTGCGCTGCTCTCCGCCGCCTCCACCCCCGCTCCGTCTCCCGCACGAGGACACCAGGTAACCGAACAACGTACGGTCAACCGCACCGCAACCGCATATGATAAAAGTCCAAAATGTGTCTACTGGCGTACTGTTAGCTGTAAAGCACCCCAAAACTGAAACTATGAATTCAGATAGTATAGAGAAACTTAATCACAAATTAAAAAAAAAAAAAAACAAGCATTTACCACAAGTAGAAAAAGAACTAAAATGACTTAAGTTTTAAAATAAAAGCGTGTTATTTCCTCTTTCTGTATTTCTCTTTTGCTGTTTTTAACACGCTTTTATTTTAAAGCTTGAGACTATGATACCTAACTTATTAGTTCTGTTTCTAATTCTGATAAAAATGGTTTTATTTATTTTTTATATTTTTTTGGACCTATTTGTGGTGTTAAATATGTACTACAAAATACAACTAAGTATCTTAAGAACTAAAACCAGAAGAACCCAAACCTAAGATTTTTTCTAAAGAAAACAGTGCCATTTAGTATGGATTAAAAAAAATACAGTATTATTTAAAAGTCTTAGGCTTAGTTCAGTGCGATGCGGATCGTCCACGCGGGGATGCCCGTGACGGACCGTATAATGTATGAAGCCTATACAGTCCATTCAGTGTGTTGGGGAGTGGATCCGGAGCGGAGAGCTCCGCATTGGAATTTACGGACGGTATAAGCTTCACACAGCTTACGGTCCGTCGCAGACATCCGCGCGGACGGTCCGCATTGCACTTGTGCTGAAAATTTACTAGTTGCTTTGTACGTAACAACTCAGAGAAATTCCCCAAAATGCCTTTTTATTACAAGCTTTTATTTTTACTTTCACCTGTCGCGGTGTCTGTCGGTCTGTCTGAAAACAAATCTTGCAAGTTAAATTTGACCCACTTCCCGGTTTCCGATTAAAATGAAATTTTGCATACGTCTGTGAATTGGATGAAAATGCAATATTATTTTAACATGGAGCTGATCTGATGATGAAGGCGGAAGATATCCATAGAAAAGTGGAGATAATACCGCGTTTCAGAAACTTACAGCGCCATCTGTTTGTGGGTAGCATGGTTTGCTCACCTGGTAATATTTTATTGATAAAACAACTCTGGGAGGTTTCTATATAAAATATTCGGGTTTAGCTAGACCTTTTGGAAAAAAATCTTTAAGTTTTAACATAAAAAGCAATGACAAAATTTCCCGTGCAAGATGCAGCATGACCGCTTTTGTACTCCATACGAGTACTAGAGGCGCTGTTTTCTGATGACGACTACCCAAGGAGGTGTTAGCCCACGCATCGCTATGCGACCACCTAATTTAACCAAACCTTACATACGGTCAACCGCACGTGAATGAAAACATTTGCAACTCTATTACTATGCCATAAAGTCCAAAGTGTTTATACTGATGTGCTGTTGGGTGTACGTAGAAAAATATCATGGGTTTAGGCTTATCTGATTCTAGGGTGTGTAGATAGCTGTTTTTTTAGTATTTTACATCACACATACTGGTTTGGCCAATGCCAGCAAATATGCGTATTTGACTGTGGAATGCGATGTGGATCTTCCCTCTCCCTTTTCCTGTGTCAATCCTTGCTATCCCTATCTCCCTTGCACTAAGGTCGGCGCAAGCGCCTCCAGCCGCCGCGTTGATTCGTGCCGACCGGACAGTCCGCCGCCACACGCCAGAGTTACCGCACGCTCCATTTCGACCACCGCTCCGCGCATATTAACGCCGCGTGCCGCCATTACTTTCGGCAACGGTCATTAGTGCACTGGCCCGCTCACACTTTTAAGTTATTTTTGTGCTTTGTGAACTGCTTATACTCCGCTTTAAGTGCTTTGGACGAGACTCAGGCTAAGTGATAATTAGCCCGGACAACCTGTGAGCAGAAAACCTAGGTGGAGATACCGAGTGCTTGCCGGCTTTCCTGTTAGCAGACGAGAAGCATCATCCGCTGCCCTCAGCCTGTTCCTCCCTTTCCTCAGGTTAGTGAAACACGTATTTCTCATGCAAATCGCATTGGCTTGCTTGGCACATTCCATCCCCACTTATCCACGTTGTACTCTCATCTCTTGTTGCATCATAAAAATAATACAGTCCACATTAAAAATAAACTAGCGCCTAAAAAGATTATAAATTCGCAACCATATAATTTGATCCATTCGAGCCGGATTAGTTGTATCGACCAA